>VWZV01012729.1:1579-15043 GCA_013397155.1 Irena cyanogastra | reverse complement strand
CCCCCTTATTGGAATATTATTGGAATATTCCCAATATTGGTGAAGGGACACGCCCCCTTGTTGGAATATTCCCAATATTGGTGAAGGGATGGGCCCCCTTATTGGAATATTTTTGGAATATTCCTAATATTGCCGAAGGGACATGTCCCCTTATTGGAATATTCCCAATATTGCTGAAGGGACACACCCCCTTATTGGAATATTATTGGAATATTCCCAATATTGGTGAAGGGACACGCCCCCTTGTTGGAATATTCCCAATATTGGTGAAGGGATGGGCCCCCTTATTGGAATATTTTTGGAATATTCCTAATATTGCCGAAGGGACATGTCCCCTTATTGGAATATTCCCAATATTGCTGAAGGGACACGCCCCCTTATTGGAATATTATTGGAATATTCCCAATATTGCCGAAAGGACACGCCCCCTTATTGGAATATTATTGGAATATTCCCAATATTGCCAAAGGGACGCGGCCCCTGGCTTGCCTGGTCCTTGCGTCTGGACCAGATCGCAGCACCTGAGGCTACCCCAGAGGCGCTATTGGCTAGTTAACTGTTGCAGTCAGGCACAGGTCCAGACTTGCCCAAGCTCCGGAGGTAGTGGTGGGATCAGGTTCTTCCGACACCTGGATTGTCCAATGCCCCCCCAAGGTTTGGGGCATCTTTTGAATCTGCCCAATCACATGAAGGGAAAGGGAGGTGATTGACACCTGGGGAAGGGAACTTCCGGGGAGAAAACCCGGAATTCCGGCGTAAATCCCGACTTCCCGCCGCAACAGGCGAGGCCTGCGTCCGCGCCTTCCTCGACTGCTGCAGATACATCAAGGCCAAGAAGGAGCAGCAGAACGTGGCGCCCAGCACCGGCCTGGCCAGAAGCAAGTGTGGGGTGGTGGGAAGGGTGGGAGAAGGTCTGGGGAGGTTTGGTGGAAGGGTCTTGGGGAGGTTTCGGTGGTTCTCGGTGGAGTTCGGGTGTTGGTGCTGAGAGAAGTTTGGGTGAAGGTTGGATGTGACTTGGGCGTTCCTTGAGGGAAGATCAGGAGAACCGTGGATGTTCCTTGGACGTTCCTTGGACGTTCCTTGGGTGAAGGTCAGGAGAACCTTGGGCGTTCCTAGGATGTTCCTTGGACGTTCCTTGGGTTTTCCTTGGACGTTCCTTGGACGTTCCTTGGACATTCCTTGGACGTTCCTTGGGTATTCCTTGGACGTTCCTTTGGTTTTCCTTGGACATTCCTTGGGTTTTCCTTGGACGTTCCTTGGACGTTCCTTGGACATTCCTTGGACGTTCCTTGGGTATTCCTTGGACGTTCCTTTGGTTTTCCTTGGACATTCCTTGGGTTTTCCTTGGACGTTCCTTGGACGTTCCTTGGACATTCCTTGGACGTTCCTTGGGTATTCCTTGGACGTTCCTTTGGTTTTCCTTGGACATTCCTTGGGTTTTCCTTGGACGTTCCTTGGACGTTCCTTGGACATTCCTTGGACGTTCCTTGGGTATTCCTTGGACGTTCCTTTGGTTTTCCTTGGACATTCCTTGGGTTTTCCTTGGACGTTCCTTGGACGTTCCTTGGACATTCCTTGGACGTTCCTTGGGTATTCCTTGGACGTTCCTTTGGTTTTCCTTGGACATTCCTTGGGTTTTCCTTGGACGTTCCTTGGACGTTCCTTGGACATTCCTTGGACGTTCCTTGGGTATTCCTTGGACGTTCCTTTGGTTTTCCTTGGACATTCCTTGGGTTTTCCTTGGACGTTCCTTGGACGTTCCTTGGACATTCCTTGGACGTTCCTTGGACGTTCCTTGGGTTTTCCTTGGACGTTCTTTGGGTGTTCCTTGGACTTTCCTTGGTGAAGGTCAGGAGAACCTTGGGTGTTCCTTGGGTTTTCCTTGGACATTCTTTGGGTCTTCCTTGGGTGTTCCTTGGGTGAAGGTCAGGAGAACCTTGGGTGTTCCTTGGGCGTCCCTTGGACTTTCCTTGGTGAAGGTCAGGAGAACCTCAGCCATTCCCCAGGTGTTCCTCAGGTGGAGCTTGGGTGAAGGTTGGGAGAGTCTTGGGTGGCTTTGGGACGTGCCTTGGGTTAAGATCAGGAGAACCTTGAGTGTTCCTTGGACATTCCTTGGCTGTCCCTTGGACGTTCCTTGGGTGAAGATCAGGAGAACCTCAGCCATTCCCCGGGTGCTCCTCAAGAGGAACTTGGCTGAAGGTTGGGAAGACTTTGGTGGCTTTGGGGCTTCCTTGGGTGAAGGTCAGGAGAACCTTGGGTGTTCCTTGGACATTCCTTGGATGTCCCTTGGACGTTCCTTGGGTGAAGATCAGGAGAACCTCAGCCATTCCCCGGGTGTTCCTCAAGAGGAACTTGGCTGAAGATTGGGAGAGTCTTGGGTGGCTTTGGGACGTTCCTTGGGTTAAGATCAGGAGAACCTCAGCCATTCCCTGGGTGTTCCTCAAGAGGAACTTGGCTGAAGATTGGGAGAGTCTTGGGTGGCTTTGGGACGTTCCTTGGGTGAAGATCAGGAGAACCTCACCCATTCCCCGGGTGTTCCTCAAGTAGAGCTTGGGTGAAGGTTGGGAAGTCTTTGGTGGCTTTGGGACATTCCTTGGGCGAAGATCAGGAGAACCTCACCCATACCTCTGGTGTTCCTCAAGTGGAGCTTGGGTGAAGATTGGGAAGTCTTTGGTGGCTTTGGGACGTTCCTTGGGTGACCAAGTTGAGTGTCCTTACTTGACCGAGACAAGGGGTGACACCGGGGTGGTGACACCGAGGCGGTGGCACCAAGGTGACACTGAGGTGGCGCTGGGGTGACACCGGCTCCGCTCAGGGGTGGCGGCCCTGAGTCCACGTTCGAGAGGTCCCATGCCACCACCCCCAGGCCAGGAGGAGGACGACCTCTTCTTGTCCGACTCGGACATCGTCTCCAGGAGCCTCTTCCCCGAGAGCTGGCTGTGGCAGGTGGAGCAGCTGACGGAGCCGCCCAACGAGCTGGGGTGAGCTTGGACCTCCTGTCCCACCACCGTCCCGCCCAACCTCCTGTCCCACCACCCTCCCACCCAAAGAGCTGGGTGTTCCTTGGGTGTTCCTTGGGTGTCCCTTGGATGTTCCTTGGGTGTCCCTTGGATGTTCCTTGGGTGTCCCTTGGATGTTCCTTGGGTGTCCCTTGGATGTTTCTTGGGTTTTCCTTGGGTGTTCCTTGGGGGAAGGTCAGGAGAACCTTGGATGTTCCTTGGATGTTCCTGGGGATTTCCTTGGATGTTCCTTGGACGTTCCTTGGACGTTCTTTGGGTGTTCCTTGAATATTCCTTGGGTGAAGGTCAGGAGAACCTTGGATGTTCCTTGGGTGTCCCTTGGATGTTCCTTGGGTGTCCCTTGGATGTTTCTTGGGTTTTCCTTGGGTGTTCCTTGGGGGAAGGTCAGGAGAACCTTGGATGTTCCTTGGGTGTCCCTTGGATGTTCCTTGGGTGTTCCTTGGGTGTTCTTTGGGTCTTCCTTGGGCTGAGCTTGGACCTCCTGTCCCACCACCCTCCCACCCCACGGTCCACCCCTGGCTGCGGTCACCCTGTCCCCGTCCAGCTTGGACACCTCTGGAGACCTGGAAGGTCCCATGGTGGCTTTGGGACATCTTTGAGGACCTCACAAGTCCCATGGTGGCACCTCCTGAGCCTGGCCTGGGGTGGGCCGTGTCGCCCTTGGTCACTCCTGTCTTCTCCTGTCTTCTCCAGGGTCTCGGCCAAAACGCTGCCCGTGTACCTGAAGGACTCCATCACCACCTGGGAGGTCCTGGCCGTCAGCCTCTCCCCCACCAAAGGTGCGAGGTCCTGGAGGACCAGGAGGTCCCTGGGGTCAGCAGGAGGTCCCCAAACCTCGGGGGAGGTCCCCGAGACCTAGTGGGGCTCGGTGGGATTGGAGGGATCTCCAGAATCTGTGGGGGAGATGTCCCAAAGCTTGGTGGCCGTCCTTGGGATTGGAGGGATCTCCATGGGACCTTGAGGGATCTCCTGAGCTTTGGGATTCAAGGGGTCTCCTCAACCTTGGGAAGACCCCAAAGTTCTTGATGGAGCTCCCAAACCTTGGGAGGATCCCAAAGTTCTTGATGGATCTCCCAAACCTTGGGAAGATCCCCAAGTTCTTGGTGGATCTCCCAAACCTTGTGAGAACTCTGTGGGTCTTGATGGATCTCCCAAAACTTGGGAAGATCCCCAAGTTCTTGATGGATCTCCTAAACCTTGGGAGGACTCCATGGAACTTGAGGGATCTCCTGAACTTTGGGATTCAAGGAGTCTCCTAAACCTTGGGAAGATCCCAAAGTTCTTGATGGATCTCTAAGTTTTTGGGAGGATCCAAAGTTCTTGGGAGGATCCAAAGTTCCTGATGGATCTCCTAAACCTTGTGAGAACTCCGGGTTCCTGATGGATCTCCTAAACCTTGTGAGAACTCTGGGTTCTTGATGGGATCTCAAAGTTCTTGGGAAGATCCCAAAGTTCTCTGGGTGGATCCAAAGTTCTTGATGGATCTCCTAAACCTTGGGAAGATCCCAAAGTTCTTGATGGATCTCCTAAACCTTGGGAGAATCCTGAAGTTCTTGATGGATCTCCTAAACCTTGGGAAGATCCCAAAGTTCTTGACGGATCTCAAAGTTCTTGGTGGATGTCCCAAACCTTGTGAGAACTCCGGGATTTTGCTGGTTCCTCTGAACCTTGGGAGAACTCTGAGTTCCTGATGGATCCCAAAGTTCTTGGGAGGATCCTAAAGTTCTCTGGGTGGATCCAAAGCTCTTGATGGATCTCCTAAACCTTGGAAAGATCCAAAGATCTTGATGGATCTCAAAGCTCTTGATGGATCTCAGAGTTCTTGGGAGGATCCCAAAGTTCTTGGGAGGATCCAAAGTTCCTGATGGATCTCCTAAACCTTGTGAGAACTCCGGGTTCCTGATGGATCTCCTAAACCTTGTGAGAACTCTGGGTTCTTGATGGGATCTCAAAGTTCTTGGGAAGATCCCAAAGTTCTCTGGGTGGATCCAAAGTTCTTGATGGATCTCCTAAACCTTGGGAAGACCCCAAAGTTCTTGATGGATCTCCTAAACCTTGTGAAGATCCAAAGTTCTTGATGGATCCCAAAGTCCTCGAGAGGATCCAAAGCTCTTGATGGATCTCCCAACCTCGTGAGGACACCCCGGACCCCCAGAAACCACGAGACGTCCCCAACGTGTCCCCACCCCCAGGTCTGTGCGTGGCTGACCCCTACGAGATCACGGTGAGGAAGGACTTCTTCATCGACCTCCGCCTGCCCTACTCGGTGGTGAGGAACGAGCAGGTGGAGATCCGCGCCATCCTCTACAACTACTGGCTGCACGACGTCACGGTCAGCAGGGGACATCTCTGGGGACAATGCCACCACCGCCCGTCCAGGACCTCCCGGGTGACTCCTTTGTGGTTGTCCAGGTGCGCGTGGAGCTGGTCCACAACCCCGACCTGTGCGGCCCCTCCACGGCCAAGCGGCGCCACCAGGAGGTGCTGAAGATAAAGGCGGAGTCGTCACGGACCGTGTCCTTTGTCATCGTCCCCCTCAAGCTGGGGCTCCTGGACGTTGAGGTCAAGGCGGCCGTGCGCAACCAGTACGTGGGAGACGGGGTCAAGAAGAAGCTGCGAGTGGTGGTGAGTGGTCGCGGTGGGGTTGGGGACGGTCTTGAGATGTTCTAAGTGTGGTGGAACCCATCCTTGGGTGGTCGCGGTGGGGTTGGGGATGGTCTTGAGATGTTCCCAGAGTGGTGGAACCCATCCTTGGGTGGTAACGATGGGTTTGGGGATGGTCTTGAGATGTTCCCAGAGTGGTGGAACCCATCCTTGGGTGGTCGCGGTGGGGTTGAGGATGGTCTTGAGATGTTCCCAGAGTGGTGGAACCATCCTTTGGTGGTGTCATCTATGTTCTTGAGATGTTACTAGGGTGGTGGAACCCATCCTTGGGTGGTTGGGCGGTGTTATCCATGTTCTTGAGATGTTCTAAGTGTGGTAGAACCATCCTTTGGTGGTCACGGTGGGGTTGAGGATGTTCTTGAGATGTTCTAAGTGTGGTGGAACCCATCCTTGGGTGGTCACAGGGGGGTTGGGGATGGTCTTGAGATGTTCCCAGTGTGGTGGAACCATCCTTGGGTGGTCATGGTGGGGTTGTGGATGTTCCTGAGATGTTCCAAGTGTGATGGAACACATCCTTGGGTGGTCGCGGTGGGGTTGGGGATGTTCTTGAGGTGCTCTAAACGTGGCGGAACTCATCCTTGGGTGGTGTCATCTACGTTCTTGAGATGTTCCAAGTGTGGTTTCTACTGGTTTGTACTGGTTTATAGTGGTTTGTACTGGTTTATAGTGGTTTGTACTGGTTTATACGGGTTTGTACTGGTTTATAGTGGTTTGTACTGGTTTATACGGGTTTGTACTGGTTTATACTGGGTTATACTCGTTTCTACTGGTTTCTACTGGTTTATTCTGGTTTCTGCTGGATTCTATGGTTTCTACTGGTTTGTACTGCTTTATACTGGTTTATACTGGTTAGTACTGGTTTATACTGGTTAGTACTGGTTTATACTGGTTAGTACTGGTTTATACTGGGTTAGACTGGTTTATACTGGTTAGTACTGGTTTCTACTGGATTATACTGGTTTCTACTGGTTTCTACTGGTTTATGCTGGTTAGTACTGGTTTATACTGGGTTATACTGGTTTATACTGGTTAGTACTGGTTTATACTGGGTTATACTGGTTTATACTGGTTAGTACTGGTTTCTACTGGTTTCGACTGGATTATTCTGGGTTATACTGGTTTATACTGGTTAGTACTGGTTTATACTGGGTTATACTGGTTTATACCAGTTAGTACTGGATTATTCTGGGTTATACTGGTTTATACTGGTTAGTACTGGTTTGTACTGGTTTATATTGCTTTATACTGGTTTATATTGGTTTATACTGGTTAGTACTGGTTTCTACTGGTTTATACTGGTTAGTTCTGGTTTATACTGGTTTATATTGGTTTATACTGGTTAGTACTGGTTTCTACTGGTTTGTACTGGTTCCTACTGGTTTCTCCTGGTTTCTCCTGGGAGGGGCTGGCACGGGGAGGACCCCGGCCCCAGCCCCACCTCCACGCTCCATGGATTCTCCCTCTGCAGCCCGAGGGGATGCGGCTGGAGAAGACGGTGAAGATCGTGGACCTGGACCCGCAGAACAAGGGAGTCAGTGAGTGACACCTTGGGGAGGTCCAGGGTAGGCCTGGGACATCTTTGGGAGGTCCCACGGTGGCTCTGGGACATCTTTGGGAGGTCTATGGTGGCTTTGGGACATCTTGAGGGACCAAGGAGGTCCCATGGTGGCTTTGGGACATCTTTGGGGACAGGGGAGGTTCTGTGGTGGGCCTGGGACATCTCTGGAGACCAGAGAGGTTCCATGGTGGCTTTGGGACATCTTTGAGGGACCAAGGAGGTCTCATGGTGGCTTTGGGACATCTTTGGGAGGTCTATGGTGGCTTTGGGACATCTTTGGGGACAGGGGAGGTCCTGTGGTGGCCCTGGGACATCTCTGGGGACCAGAGACATCGTAATATGGGTTTGGGACATCTTTGAGGACCAAGAAGGTCCCATGGTGGCTTTGGGACATCTTTGGGAGGTCCATGGTGGCTTTGGGACATCTTGAGGGACCAAGGAGGTCTATGGTGGCTTTGGGACATCTCTGGGGACAGGGGAGGTTCTGTGGTGGGCCTGGGACATCTTTGGAGACCAGGGAGGTTCCATGGTGGCTTTGGGACATCNGGTGGCTTTGGGACATCTTTGGGTGTCCAAGGAGGTCCCATGGTGGCTTTGGGACATCTTTGGGGACAGGGGAGGTCCTGTGATGGGCCTGGGACATCTCTGGGGACCAAGGAGGTCCCACTGTGGGTTTGGGACATCTCTGAGGACCAAGGAGGTCTCATGGTGGCTTTGGGACATCTTTGGGGACAGGGGAGGTCCTGTGATGGGCCTGGGACATCTCTGGGGACCAAGGAGGTCCCACTGTGGGTTTGGGACATCTCTGAGGACCAAGGAGGTCTCATGGTGGCTTTGGGACATCTTTGGGGACAGGGGAGGTTCTGTGGTGGCCTTGGGACATTTTTGGGGACCAAGGAGGTCCCACTGGGGATTTGGGACATCTCTGAGGACCAGGGAGGTCTCATGGTGGCCTTGAGACATCTTTGGGGCAAGGGAGGTCTCACTGTGGGTTTGGGACATCTTGGGGACAAAGGAGGTCCTGTGGTGGCCCTGGGGCATCTCTGAGGACCAGGGAGGTCCCATGGTGGCTTTGGGACATCTTTGGGAGGTCTGTGGTGGGTTTGGGACATCTTGAGGGACCAAGGAGGTTCCATGGTGGCCTTGGGACATCTCTGAGGACCACAGAAGTTCCACGGTGGCCTTGGGACATCTTTGAAGGACCAGGGAGGTCCTGTGGTGGCTTTGGGACATCTTTGAGGACCACAGAAGTCCCACGGTGGCCTTGGGACATCTTTGAAGGACCAGGGAGGTCCTGTGGTGGCTTTGGGACATCTTTGAGGACCACAGAAGTCCCACGGTGGCCTTGGGACATCTTTGAAGGACCAGGGAGGTCCTGTGGTGGCTTTGGGACATCTTTGAGGACCACAGAAGTCCCACGGTGGCCTTGGGACATCTTTGAGGACCAAGGAGACACCCCAAGCTCACACCCGGGACAACCTGGAGAACAAGAACCATCCCACCACAGAACTGGGGCCACCTCAAGGGACAAGGGACAGCCTGGCATGAGGTGGCACCGGGCCACCTCGGGGTCACCTCGGGGTCACCTCAGGGTCACCTCAGAGCCACCTCAGAGTCACCTCAGGGTCACCTCAGGGTCACCTCAGAGCCACCTCAGAGTCACCTCAGGGTCACCTCAGGGTCACCTCAGAGCCACCTCAGAGTCACCTCAGGGTCACCTCAGGGTCACCTCAGAGCCACCTCAGAGTCACCTCAGGGTCACCTCAGGGTCACCTCAGAGCCACCTCAGGGTCACCTCGGGGTGGACACGAGGTCACCCGGGCCACCCCACCCCGCAGACGGCGTGCAGGAGGAGCACGTCAAGGCCGCCGACCTCTCGGACATCGTCCCCGACACCGAGTCCGAGACCAAAGTCAGCATCCAAGGTGAGGAGCGGCTTCTCCAGGGCTGGAATTTGGGGTCAGGGAAGGAGATTTTGGGTCCTCCTGAAGTTCTCCAGAAGAATTTGGGGTCAGGGAAGGAGATTTTGGGTTCTCCTGAAGTTTTCCAAGGTCACACCTCCCCCAGGGCTGGAATTTGGGGTCAGGAGAGGAGGGTTTGGGTTCTCCTGAGGGTCTCCAAGGTCACACCTCACTTTGGGGTTGGAATTTGGGATCAGGGAAGGAGATTTTGGGTTCTCCTGAAGTTTTCCAAGGTCACACCTCCCCCAGGGCTGGAATTTGGGGTCAGGAGAGGAGGGTTTGGGTTCTCCTGAGGGTCTCCAAGGTCACACCTCACTTTGGGGTTGGAATTTGGGATCAGGGAAGGAGATTTTGGGTTCTCCTGAAGTTTTCCAAGGTCACACCTCCCCCAGGGCTGGAATTTGGGGTCAGGAGAGGAGGGTTTGGGTTCTCCTGAGGGTCTCCAAGGTCACACCTCACTTTGGGGTTGGAATTTGGGATCAGGGAAGGAGATTTTGGGTTCTCCTGAAGTTTTCCAAGGTCACACCTCCCCCAGGGCTGGAATTTGGGGTCAGGAGAGGAGGGTTTGGGTTCTCCTGAGGGTCTCCAAGGTCACACCTCACTTTGGGGTTGGAATTTGGGATCAGGGAAGGAGATTTTGGGTTCTCCTGAAGTTTTCCAAGGTCACACCTCCCCCAGGGCTGGAATTTGGGGTCAGGAGAGGAGGGTTTGGGTTCTCCTGAGGGTCTCCAAGGTCACACCTCACTTTGGGGTTGGAATTTGGGATCAGGGAAGGAGATTTTGGGTTCTCCTGAAGTTTTCCAAGGTCACACCTCCCCCAGGGCTGGAATTTGGGGTCAGGGAAGGTGAGGAACCGAGGAGAAGACAACCCGGAGGTCGGGACATTTTTGGGGACGTGTGACAAAGTCTTCTTCTGGGCCAGGCAACCCGGTGTCCATCATGGTGGAGAAGGCCACGGACGGGGCCAAGCTGCACCACCTGATCGTGACGCCGTCGGGCTGCGGCGAGCAGAACATGATCGCCATGACGCCCACGGTCATCGCCGTCCACTACCTGGACCTGACCCAGCAGTGGGAGAGCTTCGGCGTGGAGAAACGCGCCGGCGCCATCGAGCTGATCAGGAAAGGTGGGCGTGGGCCTCGAAAAGCGTGGGAGATGTCTTCAAAAGGGTGGAGATGTCTTCAAAAGGGGTGGGAATGGTCATCAAAAGGGTGGAGATGTCTTCAAAAGGGTGGAGATGTCTTCAAAAGGGGTGGGAATGGTCATCAAAAGGGTGAAGATGTCTTCAAAAGTGTGGAGATGTGGTCAGAAGGGTGGAGATGGTCTTCAAAAGGGGCGGCGATGTCTTCAAAAGGGGCGGAGATGTCTTCAAAAGGGGTGGAGATGTCTTCAAAAGGGTGGAGATGTGGTCAGAAGGGTGGAGATGTCTGCAAAAGGGGTGGGAATGGTCATCAAAAGGGTGGAGATGGTCCTCAAAATGGTGGAGATGGTCTTCAAAATTGGTGGAGATGTCTTCAAAAGGGTGGAGATGTCTTCAAAATTGGTGGAGATGTCTTCAAAAGGGGTGGAGATATCTTCAAAAGGGGTGGAGATGGTCGTCAAAAAGCGGTGGAGATGTGGTCAGATGGGTGGAGATGGTTCTCAAAAGTGGAATGGTCTCAAAAGTGGTGGAGATGGTCCTCAAAAAGTGGTGGCAATGGTTCCAAAAGTGGTGAAGATGCATTCAAAAATGGTGGAGATGTCTTCAAAAGGGGTGGAGACGGCCCTCAGAAGGTTGGAGTGGTCTCAAAAGTGGAGATGGTCCCCAAAGTGGTGGGAATTCCCATGCCTTAAGTCCACTCAGGCCACCCCTCACATTGACCAACACTTGGAGAACATCGGTGGCCTGAAGCCACCACTGGCCACCTCTGGTGTTGACCAACATCGGTGACCTAAAGCCACCACTGACCACCCCTGGTGTTGACCAACACTTGGAGAACATCAATGACCTTAAGCCACCACTGGCCACTTCTCCTGTTGACCAACGCTTGGAGAACATCAGTGGCCTGAAGCCACCACTGACCATTCCTGGTGTTGACCAACACTTGAAGAACATCGGTGACCTTAAGCCACCACTGGTCACTTCTCCTGTTGACCAACACTTGGAGAACATTGGTGACCTTAAGCCACCACTGACCACCCCTGGTGTTGACCAACACTTGGAGAACATCGGTGGCCTGAAGCCACCACTGGCCACCTCTGGTGTTGACCAACATCGGTGACCTAAAGCCACCACTGACCACCCCTGGTGTTGACCAACACTTGGAGAACATCAATGACCTTAAGCCACCACTGGCCACTTCTCCTGTTGACCAACGCTTGGAGAACATCAGTGGCCTGAAGCCACCACTGACCATTCCTGGTGTTGACCAACACTTGAAGAACATCGGTGACCTTAAGCCACCACTGGTCACTTCTCCTGTTGACCAACACTTGGAGAACATTGGTGACCTTAAGCCACCACTGACCACCCCTGGTGTTGACCAACACTTGGAGAACATCGGTGGCCTGAAGCCACCCCTGGTGTTGACCAACACTTGGAGAACTTTGGTGACCTTAAGCCACCACTGACCACCCCTGGTGTTGACCAACACTTGGAGAACATCGGTGGCCTGAAGCCACCCCTGGTGTTGACCAACACTTGGAGAACATTGGTGGCCTGAAGCCACCCCTGGTGTTGACCAACACTTGAAGAACATCAGTGGCCTGAAGCCAACCGGGCCATCTCTCCCGGTGACCACCGGCCATCTCCTCGCAGGTTACGTCCAGCAGTTGGCCTTCCGCAAACCCGACAGCTCCTACGCCGCCTTCATCAACCGCCCCTCCAGCACCTGGTGAGCTCCTCTGCCACCACCACCGCCAGCAGTGCCACCACCACCACCAGGCCCAGGTGACTCTCAGATGTCCTCGTCCCCAGGTTGACCGCCTACGTGGTCAAGGTGTTCTCCATGGCCAGGAAGCTGATGGACATCGAGCACGGCGAGATCTGCGGCCCCGTCAAGTGGCTGATCCTCAACAAGCAGAAACCGGACGGCGTCTTCCAGGAGGACGCGCCCGTCATCCACAAGGAGATGCTGGTAGGGGACACCTGGAGGTTGTCACTGCTGGTGGTGGGACCTTGGGTGGGATTGGGTGGAGGTTTGGGTGGAGGTCTGGTGAAGTTTGGGTCTTCCCTGGGCGTTCCTTGGAGGTTCCTTGGATGTTCCTTGGGTGAAGGTCAGGTGAACCTCAGGAATTCTTTGGGCGTTCTTTGGGTGAAGTTTGGGTGGATTTTGGGGTGGTCCTTGGGGGTTTTTGGGTGGTTCTTTGGATGTTCTTTGGGTGAAGTTCGGGTGACCTTCGGGAATTCTTTGGGCGTTCTTTGGGTGAAGTTTGGGTGGTTTTTGGGCGTTCCTTGGATGTTCCTTGGGTGAAGGTCAGGTGAACCTCAGGCATTCTTTGGACATTCCTTGGGTGTCCCTTGGGTGAAGTTTGGATGTCCATTGGGTGTCCCTTGGTTGTCCCTTGAGTGTCCCTTGGCTGTCCCTTGGGTATCTCCTGGCCCTCCCTCACCCCGCTCAAGGCCAAACATCTGCACTGATCTCCTGGCTGACCACCGACCTCTGGAGATCCCCGATCCCCACGTGTCCCCTCATTTGTCCCCACCCACCAGGGCGGCTACCACGGCGCCGAGCCCGAGGTGTCCCTCACCGCCTTCGTCCTCATCGCCCTGGAGGAGGCCCGCGACACCTGCAAGGACCACGTCAACGTGAGTGCCACTGCCTGGGGACCTTCCCGATGAGCCAGGACCATCACAGAAGCCACCTGAGATCCAGGTCTCTTTCTTCTCAGAGCTTGGACGACAGCATCACCAAAGCCGCCGGCTTCCTGGCCCGGCGCTACGAGCAGCTGGCCCGGCCCTACACGGTGGCCCTGACGTCCTACGCGCTGGCCCTGGCCGGGAAGCTCAAGAGCGAGAAGGTCCTCATGAGGTTCTCCAAAGGTGACATCTCGAGAGGGGTCAAAGTTGGGGTGGAAGGAGGTGGGGTGGAGTCTTCATGAGGTTCTCCAAAGGTGGCATCTCAAGAGGGTCAAAATTGAGGTCAGGGAAGGTGGTTTTGGGTTCTCCTGAGGTTCTCCAAAGGTGGCTTCTCAAGAGGGGTCAAAATTGATGTCAGGGAAAGTGGGTTTGGGTTCTCCTGAGGTTCTCCAAAGGTGGCATCTCAAGAGGGTCAAAATTGAG
>VWZV01012727.1:200589-265788 GCA_013397155.1 Irena cyanogastra | reverse complement strand
GGGTGCGGCTGCCGCTGCCGGCCCGGGGCTGCCGCGTGCCCGCGGGCTGCAGGCCGGACACACCCCTGTGCTCCTTCCCTGTCCGTGCCCGGAGCTGGCCCTGCTCCCTCGTGCTCGGGAAGGGCAGCAGCAGCTGCGGGCACGCAGGGTTCCGAGGAGGGCTCGCTCTAGCACTCGCCTTTGCCAGCAGCCAGGGAGCGAACAGGCATTCGCTGCAAGGGCTGTTCGCGTGCGGTAGATGTGGGGCCGGTGCGGGGCTGCTTCAGGGCGCTGCTAAAGGACCTTGCCCAGTGGAACAAAACCCATGTTAAATTATAGACTTCTCTGCTTCGTTGGAAAGGAGTTGGGACACTAAGCTGTAAGGTAATGTTCCCAGGGCCAGAAATCCATCACCCTGGAGTATAGCTGCCTTTGTCCTCAGTGAAAAAGTACTTTTGAACTTTTAATGTGAGCTATGCTTATGGCTTTTCACCTCCCACACCTGGTGATCTGTGCACTGTCTGAGGATGACAGGCCCTGCTGTAGGTCTAACATTTTATCTACTACCTTTTGCCAGAGGAAAGAGACAAAAACTGATGGAAGGCAGACCCTGTAGCATTATCCACAGCAATAGTGTGGCCCTGCTGGTGTTCCACCTCCCAGAGGCCCCGTGGCGGACAAGCCTTTGCAGAGGCTGTGGACAGCCCACAGGTGACAGTATGCTGTCTTCTGCAGGCTGAGTAATCCTACTAGAGAAGGTTCATCGCTGAGTTACTGCTCTTTGAAGACCATGTCTTGGTTGCTAACTATCTCTCTGGGTCTTCTGTGGATCGACAGTTCCACTGCCGCCTTCTTGCTGCTCAGCTGCTCTTTCCCAAGGGTGGTAGGTGACTTGTAGTCAGCCTGCAAGATGTGATAGGAAGTCTGTGAACTGTGATTTTCTGAGTTCACAGCTTTTACCAGTAGATGAGACCACATACAAATGAACAGCAGGAAGTCCTATGTTCTACATGAAGCAAAGGGGGCTTACAGTGATGAACAAACAGTAAAGGATTTTTCTGTTGCTGATTTGTGAGCAAAAGAAATTAAAAGCTCTACTGCTTATGTGTGAGAATTTATTAGAAGATAGGGTCTGAGCATACCAGATGATGACAAGGACACTTCCATCTTGGATTCAAGCTACATATAAGCAGAGGGAACAAAGTCAGGAAAGGCTAGAGGCTTCTGCTGACAGATGCATGGCACATGGATTAGTATCTGCCTCTGTACATATAATGAGAGTATTCATGAGACAGTCGTACTTCAGTTTCTTAGTTCTGCCCGTTGGTGACTGAAGTTCCTGCCTTTTGTGACAGTACATGACATTAAGTGTCACCCAGATGAAGCCTGAAGCAGTAACTGGCAATGCAGACAAGGCTTGGGAAGGTCCTGCTCTGTCCCCTGGAGCCAGTTACTCAGGACAACCTTCCCTGGTCCTCCTCAAGTTGCACCCCTGCTGTTCACATTGCTCTTCCTCTCCTTTCCCTTCTTTTATCTTTTGGTGACTGCTGGCTCCCTCTCAAAGGCAGATGATATTTTCTCATTGTTTGTCTACAGAAAGTGATAGAAAACAGCATCTATGTGTTGGAAGCCTTGCTAGTAGCCTTACTAGTCGCAAGTTTATTTTTCTTTTGGAGGAGCTACAAAGACTTTCAGCCCCAGCCACCTACCTGCAGTAAGCCAGGCCAAACATACCCATGGATATAAGGGAGGACTGGGCACATGGCTGGCACTTACGAAATCTCTTCTACTTACCCATTATAAAAAAATGAGTAAACAACTCTGGAGTTTTTTGAGCCTGTGCTACTTGAATCTTTGTCCATGGATCTTCCCACACACACTGCTTAGCTGGGCTGCTGTGTTATCAGGGATCATGTGCAGCAGCTGGGGCTGCTCTATCCCACTATCTGCAGGCACTAAATAAGCTGCTTGAAGCCCGTAAAAAAGGAGTTACCTCAAGGCTTTCCTACATACATTTCTGTTGCTATGTAGTAGCTCGCTGCACTGTTGGTGCTATAAAATATTTTGCTCCTGCTGTGTAAAATACCTGTTTTCCCCAACTTGGAAAACATCTTGAAAGATTGTTTAAAGTGATATGTTTAGCAAAAAACTAGCAGTGAGATCCAGAGCCTTTCACAGGCAGATCATTGCCCAAGTCAGTAAATACAGACTGGACACAGTCACTTTGTGCCTAATTGGTAATCTGGAGCACATTCATGGCCGTGGACTGGTGTCCCAGTTCCCGGTTGCCAATACAAGCAGAGAGTGTTGTGCAGAGCCAGGGTAAATCTTTCCTCATCCAGGAGGCGTCCCTGCTGAGGCAAACTGACCGGGTTATCTGAGTTAGGACACCAGTTTGTCCTGTCAGTGATGGTTCCCTAGCTGTGCTTTTTATAGAGGACTCAGGTTTCCAGATACTTTGGTTTGGCATCTTAAAATGTAGATCTGTCTGTCTGTCTTACCCTTCAAATAGTGCTGCTAAAATGGGAGCACCAGAGGAAAAAAAACCTACTGTCTTACTGTGCATTTGACAGCACTTTGTGGCACATCAGCTTTTCTGACATTTGTAGGTGCACAATGGCAGAAATATGTAACTGGAAAAAGCATGGATGATTATAAAATCAAGCCCCACCATAGGGGATTGTACCTCCAACTGCTTCTGTAAGAAGGAAAACCAAATTGATCAGCCAGACCAGTTCTTTGTCTTTTCCTGAAAAACTGGTACATTAGATCTAGTAAGTTAATTGCAACACGTTATGTATAGGAAACAGAGTTTTATTATAGCTACCATATTTTCACTAAACTTTAAATGTATAGTTTTTCAAAAAGGTTGCAGCCTAGATGGCCCAGATGCAATGGAAGGCACAGGCTCACTTTCAAGGAATTTCATTGAGGCTGCTCAGTGCCAAACTGGCAATTGGGTTTACTCTGTTCTGTTCAAAGACAAATATATGGTATTAGCTCCACAGTGAATGCTTTTACATGCAGATGGTCCTCTGGGTCTTGCCATTCTTCACCTCACCTGAACTAACCATGGCCTTTCAATCAGCAGTTCTGGGAACAGATAATGAGTGATTGTGCCTTCCAGTCAGCTATCACACTGCAATGGGCTGCTCTGGTCATCTGTTTGCTGGCTCTTGTCATTTTATGAGAATGAAAGAGCTGCTTTTTTTTCAGCCTCTGTTCTGAGACTGAGTAATTAAGCAAGGATTTTGTGTTTACTCTGACTTTATTACTTTCAGGTCACTCTGCTTCTTTGCCATCCTCCCCCACAACTTCAGGAGGGCCGAAAGGAAATATATTGCAGTGGAGGATATAGAAAGAGTAGAGGAGCTATTAGCATTTAATTAAAGCCTTTTGAAGCAAAGATAAGCAAATATTTCCTCAGAGCAAAGTAAAGTCATGACCACATTTATAGGTAAAAAAGTCCAGAGAGAAAAAAGATTTGTCCATTTCACTTCACTGTCCATTTCACATGCATAGTAATGCATCTCTTGAGAAATCCTTGCTGTTTGCTGGGTGGGAGAGTAATGCTAGCTTAATGCAGTTACAGTATGCAATTGAGCAGGGAAGCTTTTGATTTGGTTTGAGGCTCAAAACTAAAACCAATTGAACTAGGCCAGTGGCACTATACTGGTGTCATTAGAAAACAGAATATGTCCACCTTATTCTGGCATGTTCTTGCAGCATCACACAACACGTGTGAAAGAGACAGAGCTTTGATGACTTTAAAGAACATCCGTGGTATAGACAGGGACAATTCTGTCACACAGGGTTAACAGCAGCCTTTTTTTTTTCCTTGTCTTGAGCTCTTCTGTTCAATATTTGTTCTCTGCTACTAAAACCAATCTTTGTAAATGTGTATTATCTATGAAGTTGGGTTGCAGTTTTCTATGAATGTGAGCATGAGGCGAATAGTGATTTTTCAGGTACATAGAAAGCCAGTTGAGCCTGTAAGCTTTTGAAAATTTAAAATTACTTTTAATGGTTTATCTGATGAAATACAGTAAGCAGAAGTTTTATTAAGTCTTAATAGAAGGCTATATTACTTGCTTCTCAGAACCCTTTGGTGAACTTTGAAAATTACTAATGGTTGCAAATAGATACCAAGGAAACTAGTCCTGGGAAACTCTGTTATTGTTTTAGGAATTTCTTCAGCACTGGTACAGTCCATACAAGGAAGAAATAATTTTTTTATATTTTTAGAATTTTTATTAGCCCATTTCTCATGGTTGGGGTTGGGGGTGGTTTCAACCTGATCCAACATGCTACAGCCATTGAGAAGCACTCACTGAAATACCTGTAAATTGTAATCACTTGTTAATAGGCAAATCAGAGAAAGTCTGGAAAAAAATATTGCACCGTCTTCACTGCAATACTGCCACAACCATCCCCTAGAGAGCAGGGCAAGCACCATGCAGCCAAATGCACATGCAAAGATGGATGGGGTTTATGTTTTCTTACAGCAACAGGACATGGGTCTAATTCTATGGGCATTCATAGGGGTTCTAGGTCTCATCCTATTTCAGTCAATAGTGCAAGTTCTTGCCACTCCTGGAACTTTCTAAGGTTAAATTCAAAGACATTTAAATTCTTTGAAACTGAAAGCTTTGGACTGAATTAGAAGCTAGAAATTTATTTAAAATGTCTAATCTTGTTAAGGCTGATTAATGATAAATTAGTCAATTGTAGATGAGTCATCACTTTGAAAATGTATAGTGGCAGAGAAGTGCGTTGCTTTCTGAAAAAAGTGACATAGAAAAAGCAAGAAAACATATCTTAACAGACTGTTCAAATGTTTAATGTCACGTAATTATATTAAATTCAGGATATTTTGAGAAAAATTCCTTAAACTGATTTTATGCAAAATGCAGTCTTTTAGAAGTCTTTGCTAGTAGGTAGTAAGATGAAATAAAGACAATGCCACATTATTTATAACTTGATGTGATGTAGAGCAAAAAAGGAAAGAAAACTGAAAGAAGGAAGAGCCTAAATGTAGGTATTCATTCTTGGAATAACCTGAACTGTCCATGAAGAGTTTTACAAGAGTGCAGAAAACAATACATATCTTTTATACATGAGCATAAATCTGGCTTATAAGTGCAGACCAGGTTCACTTTTGAGGATGAGAATGCTCTCCTAGATATCTGAAATAAAGGCAGTATTTAAATATTACAACATTCTTTTTCTCCATTGTTTGTGAGTTTTATTTTTAACCACGCACCTGAGATGATTGAACCTTGATAATCTGTCACATTTTATAATAAAAAAATTTTATAAATATAAATTATGTTGCTGTGTATAGATAATCAGTGTTTATTCTCTCTTTTTTTCCCCTAGGCCCAGGTGAAGGAATTACCTCTGCTGATGAATAGTCTTTTCCAAAGAAAACAGTAAGTGAAACTCTGCTTTGTGCAATTTGTTTTATGCTTAATGCTGTGTGAAGAAGCAAATGTTGGTTGAGCAGACACTTCCATCAGCTATGTGGGCAGTATTCTTGTTCTTTGCAATCTCTCAAGGAAAAATGTGATTTTTTTATCCACATATACACAATTCCCTACAGACTTGCAGGAGCCATGTGATTATTCAATATGATTACCATTCCCATAAAATTTATGTTGAATAAAACCTTCATCCTGAATAAGCATTGCTATATCTGACAGAGGCCCAACTAACAGCTGCAAGATGTTCACACAGAGTGTTTAGAAGCCCTTGAAGGGTCTGAGTAACACTCTTTTTCTTGTTCTGCTACCCAAGAGACATGATCCATTTCTCTATTTTAGGTTCTCTTACAAGGTCCTTTTTGTCTTGTGTATCACAAGGGAAGAATGAGGTTTGGAAATCAGTACAGTGAAATTCTGTGCCAAGTTTTTCTTGGATTTTCTGTGTGGGGAGAAAGCTCCCCTATGTCATACATCTAAGAGATGAATGAATGAATCTTTTCTCTTTCAGATTTAGTTTAATTTCTAACCACTTCAAACAAAAAATTTGAGTTTCCCAGGATCTGACCTAGTTATTCCTCTTTGGGTGCAGCATACATATGTATATGAATGTATATTTCCCCAGTTTCACAGAGGTCAAATTTCATGTAGACATTCAGTTCATTTTTAGATTTGCTGGAAAGAATGAAGCTCTTCAACCCAAGTGCTGCAACATCATCAGTCCTCTTTCATCCTGCAGTGGAAGGGGAAGTAGTTATGGTCCTGAGTGTAGAAAGATTTGTGGCCTAAATAATGTATTTGCAATAAGTTGGTTTCTTTGGGTTATTCTTAGGCGCTGCCTCACAGAACACAGATGGTTTACTGTCAAAATGTGCTGCTCCATATATGCAATAATGCTTACAGTAAGTTTTGCAAGATTTAAAGTGGTTTTAATCAGTGAGAATAATCTTCCATGCTTCTCTGGAGAATTGAAGTCACAGAACAGTGGAGGTTGTGAGAGACCTTTTGAGGTCACAAAATCCAGTCTCCTCCTCAAAGCAGGAATAGCTTCAAAGTTAGATCTGGCTGCTCAGGTTGCTCATCCAGCTGAGCTTTTAACAACTTCAAGGACACAGCCTCTCTAGACAACCTGTGCCAGTGCTAACAACTCTATTAATTTTTTCTATTTATCTGTCTGGAATTCCTTTTCTGCAACATGTGACCTCTGCCTCTTTTCCTTTTGCTGTACGTCTCAAGGGAAAGTCTGGCTCCATCTTTTTTTGATTTCCTCTTAGTAGTGGGAGGCTGCAGTGTGATCCACTCTAACTTAGCTTTTCTTTTGCAAGTTACATGAAGTCAGCTCCCTCAGTCTCACCTTGTGCAGCACATTCCAGGCCACTAACCATGCTGGTGACCTTCCACTGCTCTTAATGCAAACCTCATGCTTGAGTGCAAACCTAACCCCCACACATCCATCCTGGCCAGCTCTTTTTATCCTGGTTTTGTGTTAACCAGGCAACTGGATGGACTTAGTTCATTGAGCAAAACACAGCTCATGCCCTAACTTCATCTACCCTTCACTCTGCTGCAAAGGCATGGATCTCACCTTGGTGACACTAACATGCATTTCCTAGTCATAATGTATACTTTAAGGGTACGATGAGTTGAGGGCTTTCGTCTGAAGAGAAATCACTGAGTGTGTTGGCTGGGGAAGGGAATTCTGTTTTTATTCCCAGACTAGGTGAAAGCAAAAATCTTCTCTTAACCCAGAGGTAGTTAGAAATTTTTCTTTTTGACTAAGTTATAATGTTTAAAGGAATAAATGTCCGAGTGCTTCTTGTAAACATAACATTTAAAAAACAAAACTCAACAAAGCCAACCTTTCTCTTTGCCTTCAGCAAAGAGTTCTATCAAGGATCCCTTTGCGGAGAATGAGATGGGATGCAAAACAATACATGGCATTGGTGGCATGGCATTCATGTCCTTCTCCTAGGTTAGGGAAAACCCATCCTGAAGTACTTGATCCTGTCTTATACAGCCATATATTTCTGTGCAGTATATTTATGCATGCAAAGATGCATAGCTCTAACAGGAGAGGCTCAGAGAGATGAAGTCCAGCCAAAGCAGTTTTCAGCCTATTCATAGGGCAAGAGCTGGCTGTCACCAAGCCAGGGCCTGGCCATATCAACTTGCTATTATGGGAGAGGCAGTTGTGGTTCTGTCCTTTGGGAGCAAGTGAGGGAATGGAGGGAAGTAAAATATTTACACAATAAATCTTTTTCCATCGCATTTAAATTACTAACTTTTAAAATTTCTTTGTACCCCCAGGGAAAGAAAAGTTGCTCCCCTGGTAGCTTTTTTTCTCAGGGCAGTAATAAAGACAGTGAGCATGAAAGAAAATAAACTCTAGTTCTGTATAAAACAGGTAGCACAGAAATTATGCATTGGTTTTGTTACTGCTGTCATATATTACACATTTGGCTTCTCAAGATAATAGCCATATTCATAATTTATACATTCTGTGTTTGAATAGCCCATGAAGAAGGTATTTAAGGAGAAACTTCTTTGCTAGTCATAGCACAACAATGTTGAAAGCAGGATGGGGTGTTGGTCCATGGAATGTCTCTATTTTAGAAATTACATCCTATTATCAGGGCTGCTAGTTTCAAAATCAGGTTATGCATGCCCTGCAGGTATAATACCAGAAAATAAAATGGTATACCTGGCCCTTTTATGTAACACAATGTAAGTACAGATAGAGGAAGAGAAGTGATGATTCATTATCTGTTCATCCAAAAACCAAGAATGCTGATTCACATTCTACATCCTAAAGCTTCACAAGTCTAAACCTATTCTTGATTACTGTCAAATCATCTTTCTAGGTGCTGTGCAAAGGAGATGGGCTATGCTTTCCATCACTGATCTTGTTCTAAATCAAAAGGTCTAGATCAGCCTTAGAGTCAGTAGCATTTTATGTCTCTTCTAGTATATCCTACTTCTACCATCCCTCGTTATAAGTTTTGCAGGTTATATAGTACTTGTTTTAGCCTATATATTTTCAAACAGCATATGGAATTTTAAAAATACATAATATATTGATAGCATACTATGGCTCTTTATTCCTGGCTTATGCTTGTGCCCTGTTTTTTATGATAGCCATACACAAAAAATAAAGGCAAATTAATCTTTCTTGCAGGAAAAAGTCATTCTTGTCCAAGAGAGGGAGCTTCCTCGACTCCGACATTTATGCTTTTTACTTTTACATCAGTTTGCTGAAGTTAGCAAAACATTCTTTCTACCATTTTAATCAAACTAAGACATTAATCTCTATTTTGTTTAAACTGTATAAACTATTAGAGTTGGATGCAAAGTTGATAAAAAACAGCTGTTCCGAATGAAACTGTATGAGACCTACTCCAGTGTAAGTACATCAGACCGGTGTGAAGTATGAATAACATCTACCATGTAAATATAAAAAGTCCCTGCCCTGATTCTCTGGCTGACATTTTTAATGATACCTTCTCAGCTAAGCCAACAGAGATATAGTCTCTTGCTTTCGTGGGTCTTTGAGGTCCTCTGTTCTCAGGATCATTTCCTTTCTTTATCCATATGAATTTGAAAGAGTAATTATACTCCTGAAGATCTTTCCCTGAACAGTGTTACCCCACGCAGTGTGTAACCCTTACAATGCAGCTAATAACAAGGGTGGGACCCCCCACTTGAAACTCCTACCAGGCTTTTCTCGATGGGGCAAGATGATGCTTAGAAACGCATTCAGTGGGATGTGTTCCGAGTTTAGGGACAATTATACTTTCACTGTGCATCATCCCCACTGCCACAATAGTTTGCAGAAATTTGACAGAGCATGGGGTTTCTTTGAATCCGTGGGTTTGTGTACTTCAGTACCAGTATACTATAAACAGATCAAATGGCAAAAACCAACTCAAATCTGTTGTAATGCGGAAAAGAAATGCCATAAAAAACTTCATTTCATTAAGTCTTTCATAGCATTTATTTCATCTGTCTATATTGTCTGTTTATGGAAGGAGTGATTTAGCAGACCAGCTAAGCAAACCTTCTTTCCCTGCAGATTCATATTGGTGTAAGTTTAATGGTGGAATTAGGATGTTTCCATGCCTTATCAAAAGAGTTAGATAGTGGAAGATCTGAACTAGAGCAAGACTTTTATAGCAGGAAGGAAACATGACT
Source organism: Irena cyanogastra (assembly GCA_013397155.1). Classification (NCBI taxonomy): domain Eukaryota; kingdom Metazoa; phylum Chordata; class Aves; order Passeriformes; family Irenidae; genus Irena; species Irena cyanogastra. The sequence goes on along the minus strand of VWZV01012727.1, from coordinate 256,141 downwards.
TACAGATAAACCAGACACTCCAACAACCAGTAGCCAAAGTGCTGTAGAACTCTTTGAGCTGCTGCTATGTCACACACTATTTTGACTACTACCAAAATGTTTTGTGACTCCATTGTTGATACATAGTATCAAATCTAAATCTTCCTTTCTAAGTCTTCTGAGTAGATGAGTTCAATTGTTCACTGAGACTTCACTCTTGCAGATAATTGACTACTCAACCACCTTAAATTTGCCTTTGGTAACCACGCTCAGAAGGCTGATGATAGGATGGCTGATGCAAAAAGCATATGCATGGATTTGGAGAGTCGGTGAGAGAGATATAAGCATACATCCTGAGAAAATGCTTAGTTTGCTGGTTCTTTTTTAATCTGAAAAACAGGGCACTGATTTCCTGCCAGGGGACACTTTTGAATAAGAATGTCTGGAATTGCCTACTAAATTTGGTTTAACTTGGTGTAGGAGGCAGAGAGCAGGAGGAAATCACGATGGAAAAAAATTGATGTCAGTCTAGGAAAAAATTGGGCTAGAGGCTCTGTATCTAGAGGCTTTCTTCTGTCTCTGAGCAGATGCCATGTCCCATTTTTATTGGGGTCATGGATTTTCTTCAAAGGGGACCTGCCAGTTCATGTTGGTCCTTTTCTGCCATCACAAATGTCGTAATTTAAATGTAACATGTGCCAAGAAAGAACCAAGCAAAAATAATTTAGATACATTGTCTGAACATGAAGGGAAATTTTAAGTCTTCATAAATTCTGTATTTTCACTGCAGGTAAGTGTTTTGTAGGCACACTTGAGTTTATCTAAATATCATTACTCCGATAGAAATTCAGTCTTGGGTGTTATTTAAAAAAAGAAACAAAATCTTTTAGTGTCCTTGAGCAGTGCTAAGCACAAGGTCTCTAATTCAGAGGAGATGCTGGCCACTGCCCTTCCTTTGCTCTGTTTCCTCCACCTTGTGCCTCAAGTGATGCAGCACAAAATTTAGGAAAAGGTGACAGCGAAGGTGACATGTGACATTTTAAGAAGCACGTTTTCCTGACATCCCGTTTCACCTCCTACCTATTTTTTTTTTGTCCTTGCAGTTAGAGGAGCTGTGCTAATCACGAGTGTCTAACAGCTCTGTGTGCCAGTCTTGGGGCTGGGCTCACATATCTGCACAACAAACTCTCCACAGTGGAAAACTCACTCCTGGACTGGGGCAAGGCAGGTTACTGGAGGGAATATAGGAGGGACTCAATGTGTCATTCTTGCCCAGAGGACACAAGGGGAAGGGATCAGATTTGTCCTTGCCTCCTCCCACTTGTAGCTAACAGAAAAAAGTCAATAATTGATTCAGTGAGTCTTTCTAAGACATTTAGGGTCTTGTCAGGGGGTTGCTGAAGACAGAGCAGGACTTGAGATGACAAACTCCTTTGTCCTGAAAAATGACTAAGAGCAGTCTTTTTCTCAGTTGCAGCTGAGAGGCAGCTTCCAAGGTGCACAGCCTGTGAGCTCCAAAGTGGTGCCTCACAGAATCAGTGAATTAGTCTTACCATATGCTAACACACCAGGTGCAAAAACAAGGTTAGTGTGTCAGTGGGTCTGCTGCAAACACGTGCCAATTTGCTAGACAAATGCACAACTATTCACATATATTTTAAAGGAAAGGCTCTACACCATATTCAGAAGCAACTTAAAAATAGGAGAGTGTTCGTTTCACACAGATAAACTTGGAGGACTGACATAAGATAATAAAGGGTACATAGCAAAGGAAAAGAACATTCAAATAAATCCCTGCAGGTCACTGTGGACCTGCTTTGAATTCCTTCCAAATTTAGCCTGGAGTGGCCATACCCATGTCAAATTGTTTTTGTACACAGGACAACAGAACTGGTCCAAGCTAAGCTTCAAACAGAAAAAGAAATTCCACCATCTCTTTCATATTTTTCCTTCTTAATTACTTGATAACTTAAAACCTTCTAATGGCCGACAGAAAATTTACTAGTTAAGAAGTTGTTTAGAGATCCCTCAATTGAAAGACAGAATGTGAAGTGAAGACCAATCAAGGTACCAAGAAACTATGTAAGATCTTCTCTGTGACTAGTCCCTGGAAAGGTTGTTACTGTTTCGTTTGTTTTTTTTTTTTGTTTTTTTTTTTGTAAACGTACTTTTTCCTACAAGAGAAGGAATATAATTTTTCCTATTAAGTAGGCAAAAAATGCAGATAATAGTCAGTCACTGGTGAAAATATTTCCCTATCACCTCCCAAAATTCAAAAAATTTTTAGACTTTTTTTATATGGAGTTTTTTTTATTGTTTGGGATTCTTGGTTAAAATTTATGTAAATAGTTAAATTTAGTAATTTTAAGTGCTGCAGTGTTTTACAAAAGAACAGGGTACAAAATATCCTGTGTGCAGAATTACAATTAATTTGTTAGCCATAATTCTAATGCAGTTTTTAGCACAACAAAAGTAGCATTTTGGCCTAAAAAATCAAGGTCTTTTACTGATTTTAAATTTCTGGTTTGAAACTTTGACACATAATTCACATTATGTTTATGGTGGTTTCTCTTCATTCAACTTATTTGTCCCTAAGCAATGGAGAGAAGGCAGGGTTTCTAAATGGCACCATGTTCTAAGATTTATCAGGGTGCTTGGCATCAGAATTAAAAAGAACATCAGCCTTTGCAATAACTCGCAATAACCACATGTCCAGCTGCTTTGCACAATTCCTCCTGATATAGACAGAGAGGGGCTATATTAAACCTTGTCACAGTTTGAATTTGGAACCCCTGTCCAAAGAGTATAATGTCACCTAAGCTTTCACATTTGTGCTGGGAACATCTAGAGCAGAAGCAGGGGTTTAAACTAGGACACTGGCAGTTTGCCTGAAAAAAAACCATACTGCCAATAAATCTTCTGTCTAAAGTATTTGGACAAAGTGTAACTTAGAAATTAAAAAGAATCCGTAACCAGGCAATTTCAAAATACAAACACACAATCTTGGATTCCTTGTTTCTTTGTCAAGAAGCATATTTCCAAAGTAAGTCACTAACTAAAGGTTAAATCTGGTTCCTCAGGCTTTTTCCTAAAGGAGGAGCTTCAGTGCTGTGCCAAGCTGACTTCTGTGCATACATACAGATCTCTATCTTGAGTAACTCTGTCAGCTTGGCCTGTGTGGGAGCATAGCTTGGATTTCATCGTTTCTGATCAGACTAATAATAATAGCAAGGCTGTGACTACTCCATTCTGCCAGCAGAACTATTTAGGTGGTTTTAATACCACTTTGCAGAACATCTGCTTTTACTTCACTCCTTTTTCATTCTTGAATTAACTCTTACCACATCTACAGTGAACACTTCTACCATCCCAACTGGGTAATTACCTCAATAAAAAATACAAGATAGCTGTATAAATGCTGTTTTGCAAGGAGTGCAAAGTTGTGCACACTTCACACAGCAGTGTTGTACTCCCTGCCCATCCTCCATCCATCCTGCTGCCTCACAAGTTCCTTGCAGCCTGCAGCCTTAGTGACCTTGTGCAGGGTAAGGCACCAGCTCACACCATGTCTTAACCAAACTTCCAAGTCAGCATCTGCTGGACAAGGATATTGCTTTAGAGAGTGGTCTCAGGGTGGCCGTTAACACATAATTTAGATTTAACCACTATGGTTTCCCATAGCTTTTTTGAACAGTGTAAGTAGCATGAGTTCTTGTTTAATTTCTTACTATACTGAAGCATAATATCTTCTGATTTCTGGTTCTTCTCTTCAGGGATTTATTAAATATTCCTTTTAAGAATGTTATGAGCTCAGCATCAAAGTACATTATAAATCTGTCCAGAAATAAATAACACAGTGCTGAGGAATGTTAGCTAAGGGAATCTATAGTAGATTTATTTCTTTCTCTCCCACTCTTCTGCCAGCACAGAGGCAAAGCCTTCAGATTCTTCTCCTATCCTAAAGGGACTGGCAGTTGACCACCTTAATTAGCAAAGCTCTCTATATAAGTCAACATGACTACTCCAAATATTCCAATACTTTGCTAGACAGAACTAGGTCACATGAGGAAAAAATAACTAATTCAGCTCTTAGCCAAGGTGGGCTACACCTACAGGACTCTGTGAGATCTCTGCTAAAAGCAGACCAGTTCTCCCCCAGAAGATGGTGTTACTTTGCTGTTAGGTGCAAAATACAGTTTCTACTTCACACTCTATAAGGTAAATCCAGCTTCCCAGAACTTTCCTCCCTATATTACCTGAGTAGATGCCAAGGGAGAATTGCTCAGAAAAAGTACAATTTTATTTTATTCCAAGTTTGTTTTGCTAAAAGGTCTTCTGGCTAAATTGGAGGATTCCTAATACCTCCTGATTTTTCCTTACTGTGATTGCTCTGTCTTGGATAAAATGAACGCAGACATGTATCAGTCGTTGTGGTAAATCTGCACTGTGGCCTCTCAGATCTTTGCTACAGCATAGACTGCTATTGGATCACTCAATGTAGCTATAAAAAGGGAAACTGATATTCCTACTAGCATTATTAAATACTGTTACAGTGTAAAGTGCTGAATGGAGAAGAAAATCCCCGAGCCATTTGTGTGTGTGCTGTCATCAGTTCCACAGTGCTCTGCACCCTTCTGAATGCATAGCTGACTTTGCTGGTTGTGTTAGACTCAAATGATAATTTGTTTGCCTACCATTTAAGATCCCTAGTGACTAGCATGCATTACATATATTTTTTTCCAGGAATTCCATTTATCTTGGCTCAAATATAAATTAGGCCAACTTGTATCCAGTGTTTATCTGTTGCAGAGGACTTCTGTTTACAGAAGCTAAGAGGGTCACAAGAACATCTGGGTCCTGTCATCTAGATTGCAAGGGCTATTCTGGTTCACACTGAATAGTTTCCATGCAAGGACAGTATTGAGGAAGACAGCAGTAGCTCTGCTGACAACAGAGAAAGGATCATCAGTGAAATTATTTCTGAAGAAAACCAGTTAGTAACCTAAAGTGAAAAAAGCTATTTCGCTGTTAGATGCCTATGGGACCTTTATTTGTGTGCACACATATTGTGTGCAGAGATAGCATTTCAAATGTCTTTAAAGTTTTAAGATCTTCATCATGCCCACTTCTCCACACCAGTCTAACCTTCCATTCAGCTGTTCTGTTTCCAGTCTTGAGGTTGTTCAGGTCATGAGGAAGATCTGCAAGTAAAATAGGGTCCCACTGGGCATTTTCTGGGGAAGTAAGGTAGGAGACTCAGTTACTCTCATCTTGAAGACAAAAGGGCCTGGCCAGATGAGGCAAAGAATTGAAAAGGCAAGCGAGAAGGATGACCATTTCATGCTCCTGGAGCCATTCCGGAGAGAACCCAAGATATATTTAGTAACCTTGCTGTTGAAATTAAATCTTGTGTAACTTCACCTTAGCAGCAATAGTTAGCACTTATGTAATCATGTTAAGTAAAAATGACCTATTTTTTAATTATAAAAAAATTTATTCAGTAACATCTAAATGCAAAAAGGAAAACTTTAAAATAACTAAAATTCTCATTACATAGCATTACCCTATACACTAAAAAGTATTGCCATTTAAAGAGGAATTTATCAGGTATTAGGCATTGGCTGTACTAGCCAAGTACACAGTGCCGTGCTAAATAATCACATTCCCAGGTGAAATTTAGCACCATCTACTATTTTTAGGCAGTCCGATTACATCACTGTGTACCCGTGATCTTGAGAGTCACTATGAGGCAACATTTCAACAATCAAGGCATGTTTAATAAGAGAAGAAAATCAGTAATTTTCTGGACTTAATGGAAAAATTATCTTCCATGGATAAATACATAAATTACTGCTATACGGTTCATATAAACTATATAGAAGTTGATTATAATAATTAGATAATAAAAAAGTAGATGACAGAAATAATCCTAGAATAAACTGCCTAAATAAAGTGCTTAAGATTTTTTCTCTCTTGCTAAAAAAACCAAAATCCAGAGAAAAGCCTTGTATACACATAAATGAATGGTATGTTGCCATGCATTTATGTCCGTGAACTGTGATGGAAACCAACAACATGTAATTTGCTAATATTTTCCCATCCTTTAAATGTATAATATTGACAATAAACAAAGCAAACAAATGTATTATTCTACTTAAAAATTGCCTTACTCACAAGTTTTGTGTGTGTGTGTGTGTGTGTGTCAGAGAGAGAGAGAGAGAGAAAGAATGATTCCCAAAGACATTTTACTTTTTAAATGTTTTAATAAACTCCAGTGTAAAATTCAGTAAGCCTTTGGTAAAGTATCAGTGAAACTGGGGTAAGATTCTTTTTTCCTGCACATATTTAGTCATGTAATACATACAAAAATAAAGACCTCTGTAATAGAGTCTTGAAATGTTGCCAGATTAAGGGCTTTTAACTTATTTCTGCAATTTAATTTGTTTTCAACACTGTTCAAGTGTACAATTATTTTAGAACTTTCTGACTACTCAATGTTTTCTAACTTTTGTTAGACTCAAGCCTTCAATAAATTTAAGGTGTAACCGGCAGTTCTGTTGCTTTTTTGATCTCAAAGGTCTGGTAAACGGATTCTGTCTTCAACTGACTCACGGAACAAATAAATGAAACATATCCCTTAAGTGGGGATTAGCCACTTATTTGCAGTGTGGCTGTCTACTCTGCATTCAGGTAGGAAGGCAAATATCTTTATCTGGTAAATATCTGAGTATTATGAGATTTTTCTGTTAAAGACAAAAATATCTTTGGATTAAGATTTTAAACCTTGCTTGCAGTAACATAAGAATTGTCTTAATGGAGCACTTTTATCCTCAAAGAATATCCCTCACAAAATGTACTCTACCCTTTTTGAGACATTACTGGTCACAATGAATTTTAAGGTGTGGGGAAAATCGTCCCAAAGGAGAAGTTTCTAGTTGTAATGTTGGTTTAGTTCTGTGATAACTTATACTTAGTAGGACAAATACCTAACTGTGTTCACTTCTCATAATCCTTCTTTTAAAAAGAAAAAATTGTATTTTTTAATAGGCTTTTACTGAAAATTTCACCATTAGAGTGTGATTCCAACAACCTTTTGAACATGTTTCCTACTTTCTGTCACTCAGTTAAAAATCTGCATAAATATGTTCTTCACAGTAAGTCTTAGGATTTTAATGGTTTCATGTCTGATTTCAGTATCACCATAATGACATTCCTTCTTCTCATCACAATTCCTCTTCTGAATCACTCCCATGGACTGCTTTTCAGCCAGAGCCTTCCATTAGAAATACTGAAATTCACTGGATTTGACAATTATTGCTTCATGGTGAAACTATAAAAACTTCTTAAACTAAGTAACTTTTTCTTAGGCTGAAGTCAAGAATAGCCTGTACATTTTCCTTTTTTTTTCCCTGGACTGTGGAACTAGCTGTTCCAAGAAGCCATCATTTGAATTGTTGAGAAATTGCCTCTCAAAGATCTGGCCTGAAATAACAACTTGACAATCTATGTGCAAGTATTTGGAGTGGTACACTACTACTTCCTTAAAAAACATTACATTTAGTTTCTTCTTTGCTTTTCTTCACACTGCCTGCTCTGTATGGTATCTACACACTATAGGCAACAAATTTAGATATCCAAATGAAAGGTATAGGCTTCTTATGCCATCAGTGGAAAGAGGAACAGTGCTTCAGAGGGCAATTAAAACACTGAGAAACCTGCCTGCTTTGTGAATTACTTGGAGGACCTGGACACTTTGAAAGGCCCAGGACAGGTTGTGAAGATGTCTGAACTTCCACAGAGCCTTTTTTATTTTTTTGCTTTTAATTGGGACAGAAAATAAATCCCGAAATTTGTTAATAAAATGTCACTTGAACTGCAATTTAAATGCATCAAGAGTCTTTTGCTACTTGTTGGTTGCTCCTTCTAAATAGTCTTCCTTAGTATTATTTTTCAAGAGAATTGCTCTTTCCCTATTACTATCTCAGTAGTTCTACACAGATTTTAACCCAATTAGCCCACAATTTTTTTTTTCTTTTGATTGGCCTCAGAAAAAAATGAATTTCATGGTTGGACAGATATTCTGGTTTGCCTTTAATTGCTTTTAGCATTTTCATATTATTATACCTATTTGAGGTAGAGATTAATCTGTTTTGCTGGCGTCTCAAATGTTGATCTTTGGCTCTACTGCTCCTCTGCTGCTTGTGGTTTCTTCCCAATAAAAAGTAACAACTTCCCAGGCCTCAGCCATGTTCTCATGCTGGCAGCCTCTGTAATTCTGCTTTGCATGCAAGGAGTCTATACTTTTAAAAAAGCTGTCTGCCATCCCAGAATGTTCCAGGCACCACAGAAAAACAGACAAGAGTTCCATTTAAGCCCTCTAGACATGTTTCTGTCTAGCAGTTTTTGACAGAAAACTGGAACATTTTTAAACAAATCACAGGCATCCTGGACCAAAGGGTTTTGGGTTTTTTTTTGTTTTTTTTTGGTTTTTTTTTTTTTTTTGTGTAATCTAGTTTCCATGAACTCTTATACACGTATCTGTGCTGCTGGTGTCCAGATCACAACCTTCTCCCTAGCACAAAAAAGAATCTTTAACTGCTGTCCCCACAGCTGGTCAGGAAGCTGCTGGACAATTATCTTGGTTGCTGCATACACAGATACAGTATTTTGATAACTAAATGGCCTACCATTATATCTTGTTAACAGCTCACCGTGTGTCCCTGTCTCCTAGAGGGACCACTTGGCTTTGTGCTTGCTCCTCTCTGAAAAGCTCAGTCTCTCAACATTTCACCACCTCCATGTCTCCTTTTTTTTTTTTTTTTTAATCCCTTTGTTTTTCCAGAACAAAATTTTATAATTATTACACTTTAGCCCCAGCTGCTGGTAAAATAAAGGTGGTACATATAAAACACCACTAACTAGACATGGGTAACTGGCAGAGAAAAAGAATCAGTTCCTGCTTGTTTAAGAGACATAGCCAAAGTACTTGATGGACAAAATAAGAAGGGGAAGGGAGAAAGTTTCTTTAAAGATCCAGTATTGCACATATTTGCTGATGTGCTGAGTGTACTGCTTTGATTTTGCAGTGAGCCTGTATTTCATAAATTGATCCTTTCATTTAGAAAAAGAAGCTTGCACTGAGAAAGTTTCTATTTATAGTTATAAAAACATAGTAATAAACAACAGATCACTTCTGTTTCTCTCCAAAATAAACCCTTTTCTTTATAGGAATATTTTGTTATTTCCTGATGTACACATTAATCATCTCGGTTTGGGCTTTTTTTCCAAGTCTCATCTGGAAATACTTCAAATGGAATAAATTTTAAAACATTCTCCTTTTGGAATAAGCTGAATTTCTGAACATTTGAAATGTTCTATTTATTCCAGCATTTTACTTTGCTTCTAAGAGCAAGGCAAAGCGCTGCAGGGACCAATTAGAAAGAACTGGAAAATCCTCATTACATGAAGGGCTGACAGTCAAAAATCCTAAATCTGACAGCCTGCCCTGTAGATTGGCATGAACAATGTCTCTCCTCATAAATAAACCTTAATCTCCTAAGCAGAAAGGAAAAGCATTTATTTTTAAGGTTGCTTTAGTCTTTCCATGCCAAACAGTCCCTCTTTTTCTTTCTTTTTCTATATCTTTCTCTATTTTTATTTTTCTTCTTTTTTCCCCTCATTTTTTCTTTTTTTTTTTCCTTCCTTTTTATCTCCTTTCCTTTCCTGCCCTCTAGTGACCAACCAAGCATGTTTCTAAACAAACTGAGCACACTTCCAAAATACTTCATGTTTCTGTTCTGTGAGGTTATGCCACTAGAATAAATACGCTTCAAAGGCAGAGGCCATTGGTATATCACCAATTACACTGCAAGGAATAACAGTGAAATGTTTCTGAGCTGTTCATGGCTGAGCCTCTCAGGTTGGGTTAATAACAGGTGAGTTACAAACCCCCTGCTGCCTCTAGAAAAGTCCCTACCACATGTATTGGGTGGGATTTGGCATATATTTCACTTATGGTTTTCTAACCATGCTATTGTACACAAGAAAGAAGAAAAATATGGGATTTTATAGATTATTTTCTCATAAAATAAATAAATATATAAATAACATAAAAAAGGGGGGGTATGTATGGTGAATCTCAAAAGTCACTGTGAAGGCTATTAATACACCAATCCTAAGATATGCTGAGTCTTTGCCTTCTTGAATTCAAGGTTAATTGAATCTTGCTCTTACAGGGTAATATTTTTTTAATTGTTTCCATTCATATAGACCTGCTGTAGTTTCTCACTCAAGCTATCATGAAGACATGCTGGAAAAGGAAATCAGGCTATAGATAATTTAGAATAATAGTACCTTTTGAGTATAGTGATGTGGAGACAATGTTGAGTTTATTTCAAGCCATGCTCTTTATAACTGTGCTCCAGTGGAACAGTGAAATATTGTTCCGGATTAAAAATTACTTAGAAGACCTGAGGAGCAGGATGTGTGTGTATTTATACAGGTATTTGCACTTCCACAGATTTCTAGATACAAAGTCCCTTTGATTTTGAAATGAAAGCAGTCAAGTTAATGCATTTGCTACTTCTGCTGTAGGCACAGAAAAAGGTTTATGAACTCAAAAGCTTGTATCATTTTCCAAGCTATGCTAATGGTGATAATAAAAGATACAAATCAGCATTGCAGGTCTTGTTTTCAGTCTGTGGTGCCTGCAGGCAGGAAGGGGAGCTCTCATCATGCATACTTTGGAGAAGTTGGGAAGGTCTGAGAGGGCCTATGAGCCACATCTGATGACAGTTTGTGCGGGAACATTAAGGCCCCATGCAAAGCAGTGGAAGAATTATGTATATGTGGGACTCTGGCCTAGCCTGGCTATTCCCTGCCTGCTGAGCACAGCTTGAAATTTAAACGCAGACACAGAGAGAAGCCAGTGGGATTACAGAAACAGACATGACCAAGGCATCACGTTTGTCAAAGTGCGTGGTTTCTGCCCTGTGCTGGCTGCATCTTTCTGTTGCACTGCTACGGTGGCTATGTGTAAATTACTAAACTGAACAGGACACAGACATGAGCATCAGACCTTGATCTGTCACTAGAGCATGACGACAGCCTGGTACAGCATGTAGTCTCCCCCAGAAAAATTCCTGGGTGCAGTTTAGGCATTGGACCAGGGAGAGAAAATTTGGATGTAACTGCCTTGTTTCAGGGACAGGGATGTTTGACAGAATGGAAGTGACTAGACTGTACAAATGTGCTAGATCTTTTTCCTTGAACTTAAATCATTTAATTTCCTAATGTAACAGTAGTCTGCAAGATGAATTGAGTTTGGAGGTACTCATCCCTGCATTTGCAACAGGAAGGTACTCACCCTATTCAACTACTTTTTCCAAAGTGTTTTAATATGATATGAGTGAAAAAAACACCTTTCAGAATCATCAACTGAATTCTCTTCTAGTCAGTCCCATCTGGGCTCAGGCTTCCCCATCAAACCAATGAGGCTTACTGCGGGGGGGGGGGAGGGACGGGACACTTTCTGTCCTCTTCCAAAAAATTGGCAAAGTCAACTAACAGGTTTTTTAATATCTGCTTTTCGAGATTAATAAAGAGAACTATGGCTTTTATATTGTATAATTTCCATTTCATAGTTATTATGCAAGCACTGAACTTCCTCGGAGTCACAGAATTTAGTTATATAAGCAACTGTGCAAGGATCATGAAGCCATTGGCCCAAAATGCAGTCTTACACACTTTGCAGGGGAGCAAAAATCCCTGAACAGAAAAATCCCTACATTTAATTGCTGAAAGCAGCAAAGGCACGTTTGTTCTGAGACGAATCGCTAGTGCTGTATTTTTTTCTGCTGCTCATCATCCCTTCCACCGCAGCAGGAAGCAGGTTCCACGCAGCCCGTGCCAGCGGCGTCCCCGTGTCCCGAGCTGCGGCGCTGTGGCGCTCCCGGCCGGGCCCGCTCCCGGCGCTGGGAGGCTCCCGCGGCGCGCGCCTGCGCACGAGGCCGGCGGTGCCCGGATCCCTCCGCCGGGCGCAGCGCCCGCCCGGGNGGCCTCGCCGCTCGGGCCGGGCGCAGCGCGGAGGTCCGAGCGCTCCGCCGGCCTCTGAGCAGCGCCCCCGCCCCGGTCCGGTCCGGCCCGGCCCCGGGACCGAGTCGGTGTCACCCACGCGGAAGGGTTCGCCGAGCGGTACAACTGCGTGTGCTCGCTCATTTCCTTTTTCTGTTTTTTCTCCTTTAAAAAACAAACTTCGTCTGGCTTTGGGGACACATCTGGAGTGGGGTTTATGCTGTTCGTGTTGTGACACGTGAGCCCCGATAGGGACATCTGTCGCACGTACAGTTCTCATGGATTTCAGCAGGCCTGTGCATTTTTAGAATTGAACTCATGAAGGTGCTTGTCAGATCACACCGTTCCTAAGCTTTTTGCGTACTTATCTTTGACAAATGGACTTTGTTAATTCAGAACGTAATTAAGCAAACAGCTGACGTCACAGGACAACTGCTTTCACTGGCAACTGGCCAGAAAACTATCCCACCTTTTCAGACAAAGACCTTGCTGTGGCTGTTGTTTTCGTGTTGGTTGTTTTGGTTTAATTACAGCCTTAGATGTAGGACTCCAAGGCTGACGGGCTGCAGAAACAGCAGCTTCTTTTCAGCTAATCAATATGGATACTAACAAAGATGTTTGTTTCTCTATTAGATTGTCTTGGTAAAGGTTTCTGCTTCAGATGTCCTTTCCCCATGTTAAGAGAGCTTGACTCAGACTTAAGAGGTCTAAGTTCTTGAAAGCCTCCTCAGTACAGCAGTATTTCATAAATTCAAGAAGTTTAATAGGCAAGAGAGCTCAGGAGACAACTTGAAATATCCTGTCAGGGAAAAAAAATTTTTGTAGCTATTTTTTATATGCAGCAGTCCTACCTGTCCACTTATAAACTCTGAACTTCTAAACAACCGTGTATGTTTTAGAGCATTTTGGAGAAATGAGAGGTTGTTTTTATTTATTTATTTGCTTTTTGTTAGTTTGGGGTGTTTTTTTGCCTAAGATGCTTCTCATTCACTATAATGATATATATTATCTCTCTGAACAGGGGCGATCTGTCTTGACTTTAAATAACTCCTGATCTGTAGAAAGATTTTTCTTTAAAAAATGCATAGCCATAAGTTCATGTAGTTGTTAGATTTCTAAGGTTAAACAGGTTGGTGTGTAAATGGGATACAGTGTTGTCCTGCCTGAGTCTTCTTCAGACTTGGTACAGAGAAACTAATTGCTCCTCTCACCGGCCTGTAGGAGATGCTGAGAGTTTCTGGTTAACGTGTGATAGAAAACACTTGTGTGATTTCTCGATGGAACTCTCTCTACCACCTCAGGTCGAACTCCACTGTTGTCAGCCCACCTGCAGTAGGCTCTGTGTGAAAGGTGGACATAAGTAGCTCTTGGACTTGGGCCTGACTGGTTTTGTTTGGTTTTCCCTTTCCCCTGTTATTCACAGTTGGAATAATACTCACTCCTTTTGTCTTTGCCTCTGAAGGAGTCACATTCCAGGAAGTAAAAGCAAAAATCTGTTGTATTCCTGCTTTGTTTATCCTAGTTGTCTGGATGTTCTTAGAAAATACATTGCAAAACTTCTCTGACTGGTTTCATTCAGGTTCAAGACCTCTTTTAGGGAGGCGTTGGAGCTGAAATACACCATGTCATCATGTTTTGTATTGCCCTTTCTTCCTTTTTTAGTGGCATTCTGGGTCTGAACTCGGGTTCTATCTTTTAAGTCTTTTCTCAGATCTTACCTAACAATTTAAAAAAAAAAAAACAACTCATTCCTCTTTTTCCATGTGTCAGTTTGTAAAGGTGGATTTTGAAGTAAAAGATGTGAAAAAAAAAAAAAAGCTTCAAGCTCTCCCTGGAAATGTGTCTTTATCAGAAGTAATACATAGTGGAGTTTTGCTGGAGGTTACTCTTTGGATTTTGTGGTACACAGCTATGTGTGTGATGGTTAAGTTATCCTGAAGGTTTAGTCAAGAGTCCACCACCCTTCACAATAAAATAGGCTCCATCCTCTCGCATCATAAACTGCATATACTTCCTCAAGTCGGTCTTTTTCATCACAGTGTGCGTCAAAGTTCAGAGTATCAAAAGGTTTTAAGGACTTGGCAGGTACCAAAATGCCCTTCCTGCAATCTAAATTTCATTAAAAATATGAACACCCAGGGCAAGGGAGAAGAATTTGAGCTAAGTTCTTTCTGTTAGCTTTTTATCCCATCAGAACTAGCTGAATGTCAATTATGACCCCCAGTGACTGTAAATAAATACCTTTTTAAATTATATACAGTTGTACATTTCTACTATGATTAATAATTGCAAATTGTCAGTTAAAAATCTGTAACTTTCTAGGGAACAAGTGCAGTGAGCTGCTCAACTGTCACAGGTGGTAGAAGAGTGTCAGCTCCAGGTTCTGAGTAGCCAGCCTTTCTTGTTGGCAATAAAAAACAAAGAGTTCATGATGATAAGACCATTTCCTTGCACAGTTGAGAGGTGTGATCCCATTTAGGGGCCCAAGAGCTAAAGAAAACCCCTACCTCATACAAATTACAATGTTGGGGTTTTTTTGAGTGTTGAAATAGTTTTTACTGCAGCCAGCTACTGGTAAAGAGGAACTGTTAGAGTAGGCAGTGACTGCCTTCCTGTGATAGCAAAGGCTGCCCCTGCTTTCCAGTCTCAGGAAAAACAGAGGCAGAGACTATTGTGCAGTTTGGCCACTTCCTCTGTACTCATGCATCCTTTAGAAAGTAATGGGAAACTAATTCCCCTTCCATATATGGTGCCCTGTTGTACAGATGCTTCCCCAAGGAAGTAAGGGATCCCTGCTGTGCACTCAGTGCTGGAGAGAAGTTACAAAAATTGGTGTGATACAAATAAGTTAATTTTATCGACTTTAAGTTAGCTACAGGGGTGTTGCTGTACTGAAGGTACGTTCTGAATAGATGCAGACTTTGCTGAGAGAGAAGCTATGGATTGCTGATGAATTGTATCTGATTGAACCTCTGTATTAAATAGAGGGATCCGAGGGAATTCTCTGTGCCTATAATAAGGTTTATTGCAGCTGATTTTCAATTATGATGTTGATTGCTGATGAGGAATTTTACCTGTAAAAATGTGGGTTTACATCAATGCTTTGAGGGATAGGAATGCCTTCTGTACAAGAATGAGTGTTTTAGCTACCAGATACATAACAAAGAATTGTATCAGAGTCTTTTCTGACATAATTGCAGCAGTCCTGGAGAACATTTTTTTGGTACTCAAAGAAGAAAATACCAAGCAGTCTGTCATCAAATAACAGTTTCGATTATGTGTTTGCAGGACTCCGGCACATGTGAAGGTCTCTTTGAGTAGTTTCTCAAAATAATTTAGTACATTTTGAGTATATATTCAAACTATAAACACATTTTTTTGAAAGCTTGAAGAAACAAGAAAAATATCAGGACACATTTAAGAAAAATAACAGTATTTTTAATACTTAGAATAACTGAACATATTTAAGAATGAGAAACATGATTCGTATAATGTAATACAGACAATAAAGCTCCATGGGTATAGCTGCTAATTTTTTTTTTTGGCAGCAGAAATATGCTTGCATATGCAGTGAATATGGCTTACTGTGCCTATGCAGATAAATTGGTTTTGCATGGACCATGTGTCTGATCCAGTTCTCATCCCAAGTATGCTGACCTTCTGTTCTCTGTTAGGACAGGCAAGGTGGGTAAGTGGTGTGGTAAGAGACTCAAAAGTGAAGTTGCTGTATGGTCTGTGGTTCTGTCATAGGCAAGGTGCTAGTAAGCTAAGATTTATATTGTTAGTATTGTATTTTGAAGTGGTACATCATCAGTATTGTGTTTTGAGCAAGCACATCACCAGGATAGCCTTCTGAGTGTTACTGGAAAATACCTTGAAGTTCATGCTGTGATTTAAAAGTTTGATATAAAATGATTGTTACAATAATGATGAATCTGTGGTGAATGTGATTCCTTACCAGACTTTTGAGGGAAGAAGAGTGAAGTGAGAATTTAACTAAAGTATTTCCGAATACTTGTCCAGGCCTCTTTCTCTGACATATACAGCTTGTCTACAAGGCCTTCTCTTAGCAAGTGGAATCCGGAAATTGCTTAATAATGGCAGTGGATTTTTGGGGGCTCCAGGGAGTCAAAGTGCTTCTTCCTCCAGAATAGGGATTTACTGAAGTCAAGTTTAGCAAAGAACATGCTATGAAAAGGTTCAGTCACTTTAAGCTAAGACTGAAAGTTCAGTTATAACTGAAATGCTGACCCTTTTATACTTTGGTGACTTTGTCACTGAAATGCTGTGTTGTTATCAGAATTATACGTAATTTCTAGGTTTTGGTTGCAAGGACTTAAACCTACCATGGACATTGTATGGGTGAGCTGTAGCAAAGTTTAATTTTGCTGCAGTCTGGATATCAGTGGTGTTGGCAACTTCATGGTTATTGCCTCTGGGGGGCAAGCTCAAGACTTCATTCAGATCTTGATCTGTTCAGGAAAAGTTTGTAACTCAGATGTTTAAAGCAAGGAAGGCCAAGTCCTGTACACATGAGTTATTTCCCAGAAGGTACTTGGCAGAAAACTGATGCATACTTAAATATGGCTCTTACCTGCCCTAATAATTGCTGAGACCCACAGAGACATTCATGAAACCTTTGAGGTGGCCTTTGACACATAAACAGATGGGTATAGTGGCTGCAAGCAGAAATTCTAAAGTGTTCTGGCCTCATGTGGGAGTAATAGAGCAAATATAGATGCAGTTTGATGTCCTAGTTCATTTGCCATTATATAAGTATGCAAGATACAGCTGAAATTTGAGGAAACACTATCAAGATATTGTTTCTGTAATCTTTAATATTACTTTTCTACTGAATTAAATCTAATTTTTAAGAGTTTCAGAAACATCCTTAGTGTGTAAATGCTTCTTTAGTAAACCCTGCCACTTGTGACTGTCTTCAGGAGTGGTTACTGTTATTGAAGTTTGTTGGTTTAATCTATGTGTCTGGAATTTCTCTTACCCCACCCTGAAGCCTTTTCTCTCTTTTCCTCTTCCAGGTTTTGGTCGGAAGGATGTAGTTGAATATTTACTTCAAAGTGGTGCCAATGTCCACGCACGAGATGATGGAGGCCTTATTCCTCTTCACAATGCCTGCTCTTTTGGCCATGCTGAAGTTGTCAATCTGCTCTTGCGGCATGGTGCAGATCCTAATGCTCGAGATAATTGGAATTACACTCCCCTTCATGAAGCCGCCATTAAGGGGAAGACAGATGTCTGCATTGGTAATTTTCTCCCACTCTTCCTATGACTGAATCACTTGTTTTCACTGTGAAAAACCAAGAACCGTTTTAAGACCATTTTCACTCTATGTATGGCTGATACAAGGGTTAAAAGTAAACATCTTTCATAAATTTCATATGTCGCTGTTACAAGATACAAGTCTTTGGATCTTTTTTTAATAATTGTCTACCTATAAAGGTTCACATTTGACATCATGGGGAAGGGGCTTTAAAAGTGACACGATGGAGCTAAATTCTCTTGTATTTTAGCTTAGACTCCTATGTGGCCTTCTGCTTCTGATCACAGTGCAGTGGGAAGAACAAAAGTGATCTTAATGGATTCATTCTGTCTTTTGTGTAGCAGCTGTGTTAAATTAGTTAAGGATGGGAAAGCTTCAATTATATTGACTACCTGTTTTACCCACACAGTTCTTAAGAGGAGCTCTTTAAGGAAGAGGTAGAAAGTTAGACATGTAGTCAAGAAACATTTCTTGATTGTGTGGTTTGCTGCCATTTACTTTAAGAGAGCTGTAAAGCTCTAGAGAGCTGTACAGATAACTGTTGGCCTGACTGCAGCACGCACAGCCTGCCGCTGCTGTCTGCGGGTTAGGAGAGCACAGGATTTGAGGCAGCATGCTCTGGAGCTGCTGACTTTTTGTGGTGGGTCAGTCACAAGCTTTCAACTGAGATTGTCTCTTGTCAGTCTGTGGTTGTTCTCTTTCTGATCTACTTTTTTTTCTTAAAATGTGTCTAAACATGTTTCATCAGATACACTGGTCACAGATGACATTGCAGACTGCTGACATTAAAAATTTGAAAAAGGAAATTTGGATGTTTCTTTTGTTGTTTGCAGATTACAGTAATGATATGACTCATAAACCTTGTCTTGTAGAATTGTTTTCTCATGGAAAACTTTGGCATTTTTGTAGTACTGTTGCAGCATGGTGCTGAACCAACCATCCGGAACACAGATGGAAGAACAGCTTTGGATTTAGCAGACCCATCTGCAAAAGCAGTGCTGACTGGTAAGTGATAATCTTTAGATTTCTTTATGACTAGTAACAGTTGAACTGACATAACACAGTAGTTTGGGGCTTGTCTTTTTGATACTACTTTTCTCTGGTTTATAATTCTATGTAGCTTATGGCTAAAAAAAGCCACAAGCTTCTAAAGCCCTTATGGTTTACATCATTTCAGTCATGGCATGTGTTCTGGATAGTTTGTCATGCTAGTTCAGTAATTAACTGTCAAATTTTAGAGTCGTAGAATGGCTAAGGTTGGAAGGGACGTCAAAGTTCACGTCGTTCCACCCCCTGACATGGGCAGGAACATTGACTAGACCAGGTTGCCCAGACCCGATCCAACGTGGCCTTAAACACATCCAGGGGCAAGGAATCCACAACTTCTCTGGGCAGCCCGTTCTAGTGCCTCACTACCCTCTGAGTAAAGAATTTTCTCCTAACATTTAATCTAAATCTCTCCTCTTTTAGTTTGAATATATTTCCCTTTGTCCTATTGCCTGCCTATGTAAAAACTCACCCTTCCTCTTTTTTAGAAGCTCCCTTTAACAACTGAAAAGAGTGTTTCTAAGTACCTCTAGCACTCACATTCTCTAAAATTTTAGAAGAGGAGGATAGGTAGTGAACTTCACATATAGATATTTATTAGAGATTTATTTTACAGCTAAAGAAAGCCCTTTTGTCTTCTAGGTGAATACAAGAAAGATGAACTCTTGGAAAGTGCCAGGTATATATGTTTGGAAAATAACTGGAATTAGTTATATTTGCAGAATTTTGTGTAATTAATATATAGATATATAGTCTTTGGAGCTTGTATCCCATCTAGGTAATAAGCTTTGCCTGTTTTCTGTGAATGAAGCTATGAAAGTAGTTGCATAAATGCATTTTTGTTTTCTCTTTAATGCTGACAACACAGAGGGGAATGTGTTGCTTCAGATCTGTTGAACATGATCACAATGAAAAATATAAAACCAGAATAAGCTACTAAAAATTGGGATAAGAATGTTTCTGCTCATTTCATGTCTTGTTTTTCAGGAGTGGAAATGAAGAAAAGATGATGTCTCTTCTTACACCATTAAATGTTAACTGTCATGCAAGCGATGGCAGAAAGGTATTTTTGTTTAAAACCTGATTTAAAAGTAGTTATCTCTTACATGATCCAGTTATTATTTGACCAGATTTTAAAAGTGTTAAACATAAAATCTGTTTTCTTCGCTATATGTGGGAAAATAAGATTCCACCTGTCTAGCAGCCAGCTGAGGTTTTTTTGTTTGTTTTTTAATCTTAAAAGGACTATGCAAGTAATTCTGTATAGGAGCATTTAACAAACACCTTCGCAGTTGAAACTTCTGCTTGACCTTCATATCTGCAGTGATAAAGAAGCAAGGCCTTTTCACTGATTTTTGTCCCTATCAGGGAGAAACACACAGGCGCTTTATTTGACATACACCCTTAGGCAAGTTACTGCTCCTGTTTTAGGAGCGAGCTGTTCGTTGCTGTAATGGTAAAGAAATGCATTAAAAATGCTTAAAATTTCCATTCTGAAAAACCCCGAGTCTTCTGGGTTCAGCCCCTAGCCTACAGAAGGTTCAGGTTATTGAGTATAGTTTTTTGGCGTCTTTATTCTGATTAAATATTCGTACTCATTCTTCCAAGTTTTGATCTAGTTACTTCTCTTTGTGAGGCTTTGTGGTAAGATACTGGGATCTCCAAAACACTGATGCATCTCTATTTTTTCATCTGGTTATCCAGGGGCTCATCCTGTAGGAACTGCAGAAATCTGGTTCAGTGGATGGGTTTGTGAATGCAGAGGATAAGATTTCTCCTCACTAATTTGTAGCTCTGCCCTTAGTGCTGCTGATGCTTGAATGCATTTGCTAGAAAAGATCATAGAGTAGTTAGTTATCTGTCTGCTCTCTGGGGGGTGAGGGTTTAGAAGAGATGAAATTTCCCCCACATCCTGCTCACGTACTGCACTCACAAATGTGAATAACAATCCCTCTTGATAATTTTTAAACTTACTTCACTGATTGGCAGTGACTTCTTCATATAACAGTCGTTGTTGCTAATGGTCTTTCTACTTCCCCTTTCACAAGGACATAATTTGTGCCAGCTGTGGTGGCTAAAAAACAAAAAATGGCCTTTGTGTTAGTGATGGAGTAAATTTGGGATTTGTGTTTAACTTCAAGAGTAGTCAGTGAACAATGAACATAGTTATAAATGTCTGATCCGAGCACTCTAGGATTTTTTTTAAGCTTGTAAGTCTTGAAGGACTTCAGCATTCAGTACTGTTAACAACATCTGAAAAAAGAAATATAAACTCAACCTTGATTTTGTATTACTGATTTTTTCTACATTCTCTTGTTTCAGTCTACTCCATTGCATTTAGCAGCTGGGTATAACCGTGTAAAAATAGTCCAGCTCTTACTGCAGCATGGAGCTGACGTACACGCTAAGGATAAAGGGTAGGTTCCTTTTCCACTTTGTTCAGAATAAACAGAATTCGTTAAAAATTGAGATGAAGGAAAGAGCAGTAATACTGTTTTAACCACAAAGAATTTCCAACTTCAGACTGTTCTGCCACCTTTAACCTTTCTCTTATGACAAAAATGCAAGTTGATTAGTTTTCATAGAAGATACTATAGCATTGTTCTTGTGAAAAAGGATAGAATTAGAGTCACTCCTGAACATCCCCTGCAGATAGTTCTTCCTGCTTAGGGTTCCAAGTCTGAGTGGAACCATTTCATCTGCAGCGAGACAATGCAATTCACTTCTCATCTTCTGATTATTTTAGATGCTTACTGTTCCAATAAATGCTGATGGGATTTTCTGGTTTCTTCTTCAGCTTCTTATTTCCCCATAGTTTCATTTGAATATTTGTCATACTATTTTTGTAAAATGTTCAACATGAAGTGTAGTACTAGTTGCAATGTGTTAGATGCATTTCAAATTAATATATGTGTACTAAAATAATCAGCCTTCTCCTTTTTCTTCTATGTAGAGATCTGGTGCCACTTCACAATGCCTGTTCCTATGGTCATTATGAAGTAACAGAGCTTCTAGTAAAGGTTGGTCTTTGAAGAGATTAAATTGCATATTATTAAATGAGAGCAGTTTATAATAGACTAATACAAATTGCATATTTTTTTATTTTGTACATAGATTTACAAAAGTTAATGATAAATTGCTTTTGCTCTACATGTTAGTGATTATTAAGCTGGAGCTACAGAATCTTCTGCTTGCAAGGAAGCTTTTTCTTTATAAATGTGCTTTCTGTTTTTAACTCTCTCTGCTCCAAAGTTAAATATTTTCATATCACCAAGTAAGTACTGCTTATCTCAATCTTTCTACACTCACCCAAAAAAAAAAGCACCAAAAACCCCCTACAAGCTGAGTGATATTTTGAGTTTGACAGTAGAAGAATATTTTAGAAGACAAAGCAAAAAGAGTTGTTCAAAAAGAATACTGGTAAAGATAGAAAATGTTTTAAAATTCAAGAGCAGGCAGTCTTTTGAGAAAATTAACTTTACAGCATCAGTTCTGTCCCTGAGTTGTAGCCTTCACCCCAAAGAAAGAGAAACCTGTCAGTTTTCCTAACAAAGTGGAACGCTTGGAACCGAAGTGGTTTATCTGGATTATGTCAGTCTTGAAGATAAGTATGATGCACATTAAACTTGTGGGTTGAAGATGTGGGCTGCAGCATAGTATGTGTACTCCACCAAAGGAGTTTTGAGCTGTGCCTATTCTCAGCTGCCACAGCAAATCAAGATCGTTATAACACCTGAGAGTGTTCTGTTATCTAACTCCAGACATTTGGCTGCTTAGGGAATAGCTCTTGTTCTGTTCCGCGTGTTTCAGCCCCCCACTAATTACGTTTATCTTTCTATTTGTTTAGCAAAAAATTAAGTAAAAAACCCCTATTAAAATAAGCTTACCTTGTAAGTATAAAGTGAAAGTGAATTTTTACAATGGTGGTACTAGACACAACCACACAAATGAGCTTTTGCCTATACACTACTGTGTGTCTTAACAATTTAGCTAGAGTTGTATTCTGTATTGGATTTCTGCTCTAGAGAATTCTGAATTACTTTTTGCAAAGCTATACAGCTGTAAGAGAAGCAGTGGGAAAGAGCACGTACTTACAGGCTGAACTTGAAGTACAATCAAAATGTTACTGGAGAAGAATTACACATACATTACTCGTCCAGGAGAGTAACTTGTAGAATCTTGTACATAAATGTTTTGAATTAAAATTAACTTTTGAATGCCTATCTCAGTTTAGATACTGTGGCACTCATATCTTGGGCGCTATACACAGAACATGTATTTATCTTAGTGCTGCTGGTCACTCTAGACATTGTCTAGAGCTGCGAAGAACCAGAGGTTGTTCACAGGTGATTTGGAGAATATGAATACTTCTCTTTCACTGATTGGACCTGTAGCAGAGCTCCTTTCCTGTCTGAAAAAAGCCTGAAAAGACTAGCTAGCCTTTGGCTTCTTTGAATGTACCTGTGGGACACCAGTTGATTAAAAAACCACAGTGTGCTGAAATGTTGTGTTAGATTGAAAATGAGTGTCTTGGAAACAGTTCGCATATAAACGTTAATTTTTATTTTAACAGTCTACTGTATTAAAACTAATAACATAGTCTTTTTCTAACGTCCTGGTTTTGATTGAGTCTTTTTTTACCCCTTTCCCTTTCAAGCATGGAGCATGTGTGAATGCAATGGATCTGTGGCAATTCACCCCTCTGCATGAAGCAGCTTCTAAGAACAGGGTGGAAGTATGTTCTCTTTTGTTAAGTTATGGTGCTGACCCAACACTGTTGAACTGTCACAACAAAAGCACCATTGATTTGGCTCCAACACCCCAATTAAAAGAACGATTAGCATGTGAGTATCAAGTGGGATCAGTTCTATAGTTACAGCTTGTAATGTGTAATTAGATTCCCTAGACAGTGACTTGCCAGAAACCAGATTTGGAAAATGCTTGCACTTTAAAAGTAATTGTGCAGTGTCGCACAGTGTATTTCACTGTTTATAATTTGAAACTGCTACGTTTTCTGAATACAGGCATTTAAAATGATTTTACTGTCAGTTTTATAGTCAAGTGGTTGTGATGGGTTTTGTAGCTTTTCCCCTATTAAATGTTTTCCCTCATGACCTTGCCTGTTCACTTTCATTTCCTGTACTTGTTCCTGTCATTGCATCAAGATTGTTAAAATACTAATTTTTATTCCACAGTTTTTTGTTTGAAGAAAATAAAAAGTGTTTAGAATGCTGAATACGTTTGAGTGTGCCACAGTCACTGAAAGTTGAAAAAAATTGATAAAGACCATTGATTTTTGTCCAGCAAACTTAAAGAGTAACTCAGATTCTGTCCTTGAGTGGTCAAACAATAACTTTCTGGATAGTTACAGAAATTCTCAGTAAATACTACACTAGGCTTCATGATAGCATCTAGAAATGGTTTTCCAAAAATAGGTCAGAGGTAGAGATTTTTATATGCTTGAGTTAGTACTCAGGTGAACAGCAGACCCTGCAGAGTGGTGAGTGAAATAGATCTTGTGCAGGCAATTTGGATATGTCTGGCTTTGGTTTAGAAACAAAGCAAAATTTGAGTAGTGTTTTGACTTAACTAACAAGTTCTGTCAATTGATGTAAGAAGTTGAGTCAGACTTGGAAATGTGTTTTCCATGGTCTGCGGAATACAATGAGTATTTTTTTTTAACCAAAAGAAGCAATTCTCTTGATACTTCTTGAGCTGAGGAGTGTAACTCTCTGCTATGTATTTCTTTGTTTTTTAAGATGAATTCAAAGGTCACTCACTGCTACAGGCTGCAAGAGAATCAGATGTAGCTCGTATAAAGAAACATCTTTCTTTGGAAACAGTGAACTTCAAGCATCCTCAGACACATGAGACAGCATTGGTAATATCTCAGGATTTATTAATGGTTTTGTATGTATTGTGGCTAACCTGAGCATACTAGGTAATAGTTTAGCAATAAATAGTGTCAAGTGTTGTAATTCAGACCAACCTGGATTACTGAGTGTCTAGTTAAGCAAATAACACTGATTGATATTTTGTTCTTAATGTTAAGACTAACATAAATTATTTAGGCCTGTTTAGATTGTCTAAATGACTGGGTTTTGTAGAATAGTCTCATTTTAAGCAACAGCAAGCTGTGTATGTTAGCTTTGTTTTGATGGTTTCCAGCAGTTATTAGAAAGGGGAATTCTTGAAAATACCAGAGTAAATCCGAAAGCCCATGTGGAATCTTTTAAATGAATAAGTGTCTATGTGTTTTGGGGTTTTTTTCTGTTGTCTTTGTATGCCACCAGCAGCTCTTAATTGCCAGCTGGTAGTAAAACCTGGATATTGCTAGCTGGTTGTTAATTGTAAACTTTTTAATGTTTACAGCACTGTGCTGCTGCATCTCCGTATCCTAAGAGGAAACAAGTGTGTGAATTGCTGCTGAGGAAAGGAGCCAATATCAATGAAAAAACAAAAGAGTGAGTGGTAACAAATGAATGCTGTTGACTGTTTGTTTAGAAGATTTTGCAAAATACATTTTGAATTACTCTTTTTTTTTTAAAGCTTCTTGACTCCTCTGCATGTGGCGTCAGAAAAGGCTCATAATGACGTTGTTGAAGTAGTTGTGAAACATGAAGCTAAGGTATGAGTATCATACTTTTGTTGACATTCATGTACTCTACAGGTTTTCATACCATGAGAATGGACAGTTTTTGTAAAGTAGTTCATTTTGGAAGGTTCTAGATTTGTAGACTTCGGCTACAGGCCATCAATCCATCAGTACAGCCCAATACATTACAGAATCATCATTGGTTTGGTCTTATTTTTAAGAAACGCAGACGTAGTTCTCTCTGGGAACGGAAAGTTTTCCAAGTGTCTTATTCAGTGTCTATTCAGTGCTTCATTGTCCAGCAGGAATAATGGAATACCTAAGGAAAAAAAAGGAGGGGGTGTATATATGAACAGCAGGAAGCTAAATTGAGCTGTGTGACAGACTTTACATGATGTTGTATGCAGTAAAAAGTAAAATGAGGTCAAAGTGTTAATTCATAACACAACGTTTAGTTCAAACTTACACAAAGAGAAAATGTGAGAAGGAGAGACTCTATAGTGCTTGAACCTCCAAGACTGAGAGTTGAATCTCTCTCATGGAGATTTAATTGTAGCCTGGTTGGTATGAAGTTTCCAAAACCAGAGGAAGAGTAAAATAAAAGTAAGGTTTGGGTGCAGAGTTTTAAATTGTTGAATACACTTTGAGCCAACAGTTAGGAAGTCTTCAGTCTGCAAAACCACAATAAGCCAATGCAAGGTAGAAGCTGTTCTGCGTGTTAACACTGGAGATCTGTACTGCGAGGTGCAAAATACTCCTGTTTGTGGTAAAAATGCACTGGATTATTCCCATGCCTCTAAAAGGGGGCTACTTTGTAAACTGGTTTTGTTTGAGATGTCATCAGATTTGGAAATATGCTAAATATGTTCTTTTTATTAAAGTAAGGATACTACTTTTGAAATGTTCCAAGTCAGCAATGAAAACATCGTAATACTAACTTGATGATGGTATTTCTTATCTGTGTTATTTTTAGGTTAATGCATTAGATAATCTTGGCCAGACCTCTCTTCATAGAGCAGCACATTGTGGTCATCTTCAGACGTGCAGGTTGCTATTGAGTTCTGGATGTGATCCTTCCATCGTGTCTCTGCAGGGCTTTACAGCCTTACAGATGGGGACTGAAAGTGTGCAACAGCTACTACAAGGTATGCTGAGTTATTCAACGTCCACTGTGGTGCTTCATTTTACTTGCTGTTCCAAGTGCTGTCAAATAATAGTGAAGACTAGTCAACAAAAAAAAATGTTCTACAAAAGACAGTACTAGGTGATGTTTTACTCCCTACTTAACAATATCATTTACTGTCTGGATCATCAAACATGAAGATTTTGGGGTGTAGCCACTTGGAATAATTTTATTAAAATCCTGACATAGGTAGGGGGAATCTTGAAAGTAGAAAATTAGTTTCTAAAACAAAAAATGCTTGCTTTGCATTTGTGAGTAGAGGCAACAGTGTACATGGATTTTCAAGAGTAAGGTTTAGACATTATAATACATACATAAACTTGATCTGGTCTAATTCTGAAACTTAAATAAGAATGCAGGAAGCATGTTGCTGAAGTCAACTTCCCAAACATTATTAGCTCTAGCAGCTGTAGTTGTAGATAGTAAACTGAGACAAAACTTGCCAGTAATTGGTTAACTTTATTTCAAGGATTTCTGTTTAAAAAACCTCAAGTTATTTCCTGTCTTAACAAATTTCTTCAACTGCCTACACTTCCCTGTCATGCAATCTCATTCATTTTGCAGAAGGTATCCCATTAGGTAATTCTGATGCAGATCGACAGTTGCTGGAGGCTGCAAAGGCTGGAGATGTGGATACCGTAAAAGTAAGCTTAAACCTCTCCTTAAAAATAAAAGGGAGTTTGTCATGGTTTAACCTCAGCCAGCAACCAAGCCCCACACAGATGCTTGGTCAATTTCCCCCCAGCAGGATCAGGAGACAATCAGAAGGGTAAAAGCTGGAAAGCTCGTGGGCTGAGATAAAGACAGCTTAATTGACAAAGCAAAAACCACACACACAAGCAAAGCAGAACAAGGAATTATTTCACTACTTCCCATGGGCAGGCAGGTGTTCAGCCATCCCCAGGAGAGCAGGGCCCCATCTCAGGTAACAGTGACTTGGGAAGACAAACTCTATCACTACAAATGTTCCCCCCTTCCTCCTTGTTCCCCACTTTATGTACTGAAGGTGATGCCATCTGGTCTGGAACAGCCCTTTGGTCAGTTGGGGTCACCTGTCCTGGCTGTGTCTCCCCCCAGCCCTCCCATGCCCCCCCAGCCTCCTCTCCAGCGTGGCAGCACAAAAAGCCCTTGGCTCTGTGTGAGCCCTGCTCAGCGATGACAACAACATCTCTGTTATCAGCCCTGTGTGCAGCACAAATCCAAAATACAGCCCCACACCAGCCGCTGTGAAGAAAATCTACTCCACCCTAGCCAAAGTTGCACAGAGTTATATGTCAGTGTATAATTTCTCAAAACAAGCAATCAAACAATCCTTTAATGACTGCTTTAGAATTGTGATCTGTTCTAGAAACCTTTGTATTGCATAATTATTACAGATTACAGAGTACAATATTCATCACCTCCAGATGTTTGCCTTATATAAAAAGCATTAATAAGTCAGATGTGGGAGTTTGGGAGCAGGTGGATTTTTTTCTCAGGACACAATCTGTAAGAAGTGAAGACTGTAATTTTTTTTTAATAAAAAACAGTTATGCAAAATTAGATGTGTATAACAAGATTCTATAATTAAATTAGAGGTGTCAACACTATATGTAGTGTCATATGTTTTGTTTTGGGAAATTCACAGAAGCTGTGTACAGTCCAGAGTGTGAACTGCAGAGATATTGAAGGACGTCAATCTACACCTCTTCATTTCGCAGCTGGGTACAACAGAGTATCCGTTGTGGAATATCTTCTTCAGCATGGAGCTGATGTACATGCAAAAGATAAGGGGTAAATGCTTGAATATATATTTTCTTGGCAATTGTAATAGGTCATATCTGTCAGCTTTTGAATATTGTTAGCTGATAAGCATCCTGTTTTTCTTAAGACATCCTTTTATTTTCATGGAAATTTCTGTTAGAATTAAGATGTTAAGAATATCCAAAAGCGTTTTGCAGTGCTTAAGATTAGAGCATCAAGAATTTCTCTGGTCCTGTGCTTTTACTTCTCTTTGGTGCCCACTGATTAAGTTTTTACTGCAGTAGGTGTTCCTACTCTATTAGACTGTTGGGGGGTAGGGAAAGGTTTCATTATGGTTTGATATGGTCGAAGATGCATTGTGTTTTAAGTTGATATTACTTGTTGAAAAAATAGCCTGTTTTTAAAGAGAGTTTTTCTCTTCTTTTGATTCCAGAGGACTTGTCCCTTTACATAATGCCTGCTCATATGGTCACTATGAAGTTGCAGAACTGTTGGTTAAACATGGTGCCGTTGTCAATGTAGCTGACTTGTGGAAATTCACTCCCTTGCATGAAGCTGCAGCAAAAGGAAAATACGAGATTTGCAAACTCCTGTTACAGGTATTACATATGCTGGAGGGAGGTAAATTTCTTCTCATTCTTGTTTACTTTCAAAGTCCATTACATTTCAGAAATTGATTTGTGATTTCTAAATTATTATTAGTAGTAGTAATACTTGAATGTTTTCAGTAAAAGGGATACTGTTAGTACCTGTGTTGTACTTTTTCACACAGTAAATGGAAGGCTCTCTGCAGGATTCCAATATGTGTCAGAATATTTGCTCAACAAGGCGTGAGATGCCTAAGATGCAGCATGTTTATTCTACTGACATACTTACCAACTGTTTTTGGTGTGCACAGCATGGAGCTGATCCTACAAAGAAAAACAGGGATGGAAATACTCCTCTAGACCTTGTTAAAGATGGTGATACTGATATTCAAGACCTACTTAGAGGAGATGCAGCTCTCCTAGATGCTGCAAAGAAAGGTTGTTTGGCCCGAGTAAAAAAGCTCTGTTCACCTGACAATGTCAACTGTCGGGACACACAAGGACGGCATTCAACACCACTACATTTAGCAGGTCAGTGTTCTAACTAACTAATTTGATCAATTACTAGTTACTGTGGCTGAACTTTCTATATCTACACAAGTTTAGAGTGTAGCGTCAAGCTAGACTATTCAGTACTTTTTCCTTTAAAAAAATTAGATTTTTATGCATATTGATCTTAGTTTGCTTTTCAAACTGTTTAATTATTTCCCAGTTCTGTCTAGCTAGAGCGGATATTTTCTTGTTTATTGACAGGTTTTAAAGCCAAATACTCTTAAGGTAATGCGGTCCTTCGTAATAGGTATTACACTGTCTTCACTGGGATTGGCAATTTAATTTTCTTTCAAGCAATTTAAGTTAATAATCAAGCTAATTATTGACTTTTCCACAGCCTGTTGGGGGTGGTGTTTTAATTCTGTTTATTCTGTCCTTCTGCAAATCCAGCTGGTTACAATAATTTGGAGGTTGCAGAATACCTCTTACAGCATGGAGCAGATGTGAATGCACAGGATAAAGGAGGCTTGATTCCTCTGCATAATGCAGCATCTTATGGGGTAAATATCTCAAACTTTCTGAGACTTTATTTATTTTTTAAAAATGGTACATTTCATTTACAGCATTTTGAGTCTCTGTAGAATGCTTTTGGTATTAAGTTATAATGTAATCTTATTTATAAGACACAGAATGAATGATTAGATAGCTTATGTTATAGGTAAAGACTCCTATGAATTTTTTATGGAGTTTTCTGACCATGAATACCTAAAAAACCAACAGCCTGAAAGGTGTTCTGTAAAATGCCTTTCCTTACCTGTGCCAGTCAGATTTTATCAGGAAGATCTCACTTCCACTTATATGACTGCTGTTGAGACAACAGTTGTTTTTGTGAACTTCCTAAATCTTTGTCCTTGAATCAAGTCTTTAACCAAAACATTTGGAGAACCTTCCAAACTGGAAGTTCAGAGTCAGGCTTCTTTTTCCTTCAGATTCTTCTGGATTTGGAATTTTGTTTTACTCTGTCCTTTTTCCACAAGAGAACAAATCTTACTTAACGTTTTGCTGCTGTGTCATAGGTGAAGAAGAAAACACCTTGCTTTCATACTTTTTTAAATCATAATTAAATGCATTCTAAGAAAATTCAAAATTACTCTGATTACAGAGAAATAGCAGTAATAGTTCTGAATTATTTTAGTACGCTGTAGTACCTTGGAATTTAACAGGTGTTTTTTACTTTTGCAGCATGTCGATGTCGCAGCTTTACTTATAAAGTATAATGCATGTGTGAATGCTACAGACAAATGGGCTTTCACACCACTTCATGAAGCAGCCCAGAAAGGAAGGACTCAGCTTTGTGCCTTGTTACTGGCGCATGGCGCTGATCCTACTCTGAAAAACCAAGAAGGACAAACACCATTGGACCTGGTCACTGTAAGTGATGGGGCTCCTCTCGGGAAGTCAGTACTTATCTATGTGTGCCACCTCATTTTAAACTATCCTTTGAAAAAACAGTAATACAACCACTTCTGCAAAATTTAAAATACTGTGGTTTCTGTGGTGTTTGTATGTGCCTGGCAAGGGAAGTCAATAGAGCTTTATAAACCACCTTTAAATAATTTCTTGCTTCAGGCATCTTACTTCAGTATGGAGTGGGGGGGGAAAAAACCTCGAAACACTAACAAATTAATTAATGGTTGTAGTTTGATGCTTTGAATTCAGTGCTTATAGTTTGACTAATACAAAAATTGTGACAATAAAATGTAAGCAAACCTTGTAGCAGCATAAATTTAAGAAACTATCTGTCAGTTAAGTTCTTAGGGGTGTTCTTTCCAAGTATTATAATGTAATCCGAAACTACGCTCAGAGTAACTGTTTCATTTAATAAATTCTGGTTTCCAGTAGAAGCTTCTGTTCATTTTTTGTAGCAAATTCATTCTGTTTAACTGCCCCTAATTTTTTTTAGAAATACTGAAGTCTTTTTACAGCTTTTTTGTGTAGACCTTTTACAGTTTCATGTATACTCTTGGCAGAAAAGGCCATTTGTAAGCTGCACTGTAAAATGCATGTTTTCCTAATATTATTTTGCAGTGTACTTAAGAAATCTGGTGTAATGATAGTGTGTTCTAGGAAAAAAACATTGTGCAAAAGTGTTCCTCTGTTTTAATGAGTTGTTTTCTGCTCTTTAGGCAGACGATGTCAGTGCATTACTGACTGCAGCAATGCCTCCTTCTGCCTTACCGACTTGCTACAAACCTCAGGTTATAAGTGTGTCTCAGACTACAGGTTCTGCAGCTGATTCCCTCTCTTCTGTTCCATCCAGTCCATCCAGTCTGTCTGCTGCAAGTAGTCTTGACAACTTGTCTGGTAGTTTTTCTGAACTTCCCTCTGTTGTTGGTACAAACTGTGCAGAGGGAGGTACTGTTCTGGAGAAAAAAGAAGGTGAGGCTTTCTCAGGAGTGAATAACATTTCTTAACAAATGGTCAAAAGAACACAAAGGTGTGAAGTTTCCCATACATTCACAGAGGTATTATAACATATGCAATATTCAGATTCCTTATGATGTCATTAATGAGGAACAAAAGTCTGAAAGTCTTGCAGTATAGGATTTTACTCTTTTCCCCTTACAGAGCTTTTAATTTTTTTTTTGCTGAACAGAACCAATATGGTGAATTGTGTTTTAAAAGAGAAGTCAAATGAAATTTGGCTGCATACCAAGCAGTATTTTACGACAAACTTTATCTAGTTTTTAAGAGGCTGTTCTTAGATCAGGTATCTTAAAAAGGTTACTTCTGTGACATTTTACTTGTTGATATATTTTCCGTAGCAGCTTGCATTTCTGGTAGCTGGTTGCCTTGTTCTGTGGAAGCACAAAGGCTGCTGTTAGGGAGGTAGAAGAGCAGATTAGTTGCTACTTGTTAGTGATATTTAATATTTAATCTACATCTGCAAAAGACCAGGAATTTCTGTCTGTCTCATTGTTGCCACAGACAGGGGGAGATGTGTATTGTCTGATTTTACAATACAGGTATGAATGTACATTGTGAGTTTTTCTTCTTACCCAGTTTCAGGTGTAGATTTTAGCATTAATCAGTTTGTGCGGAACCTTGGCCTTGAACATCTAATTGACATATTTGAGAGAGAGCAGGTAAGTGGTTATATTTATTTCCAGATAGTCTGGGCTAGAAAGCAATGGAATAAATAGTGACTGGTTAGTATAATGTAGTAAGACAGATTTTCAATGAGTGACAGTCAGAATGAGTGGGATGAAGGAAAGGACTGTAACTGGATTTTTAATTCATATATGAAAGAAATGTATCTTAAAATATATGTGTATATATTAACAGATGCGGGCAGTAATGTTCATATCAGTCTAACAGTTGTAGCAGTGTTTCCTTTCAGTGGTATAAATGGTAGGGGAAATAAGTAGTCTGTTAATTAGTAATTTCAGTGTTTGTTTGAATTCATCTAGAAAAGTATTTCTCGATCAGAAACATGGTCCTTGCAAGCAGTGCAAGTTACAATTTATAGTTTGTAGCATGTTTACTTAAGACAAAAAGTTAGAAGAAAGCAGTTGAGTAAAAGTAAAATATGAAAATAATGCACTGGAGCTTCTAATGTTCCTGTTCTTTTCACACTTGCTTTTCCTCACAGCTATTGTGAGGTGTATTTTCACTGTCATTAGCAGTTGTTCTAGTACAAAACACATGATCTTGCTTTCATTATAGATAACATTGGATGTATTGGTTGAAATGGGACACAAAGAATTGAAGGAAATTGGCATTAATGCTTATGGCCATAGGCATAAAATCATCAAAGGAGTTGAAAGACTTATTTCTGGACAACAAGGTATATGCTTATTTTAAATTAGCACCTAATACTGCCTTTACATAATCAATTTTTGTAAATTACTTATGTTATTCCAAACTGTCTCTCATTAAAAAGAAATGTTAATAAAACCTGGCCTAGAAAATGGCACTTCAAATGGTAAGTATGTCTTCTGACTTGAGACTTGGGTACTTTTATTTATGCTGTGAATTACTGTGAATCTTGCCTTTCAGTTTTCTGATTTGTATTTTTTCTCTGTGGTCACTCTTTTGATAAAGTGTTGACTTGCTGCAAAATGCTCTTAAGCTCCTTGACATAGGGAGTATTTATCTTCATCAAAGCACTCTGAAGAGCAGAGCACATTCTCTTGACAAGTTCAGGCCTGTTTATGTCCTGTTTGTTGGGTCCTGCGACAGAATGCTGTCTGCTCACTCAGAAAGCCAGCTGAAATTCTTACTTACAGTTTTCTTTAAAAATAGAATTGGTGTACTTTCAGTGAACCAAAATTAACCTAATTGCTTTGTTCAGCAGTTCTAGCTTACACTGAAATTACTGCTAAAGCCTCTTTATTGTGCAGGGCTGTTGATACGAGCACAGTCCCAGCAGTGGTGAATTCATCATCATTCAGTGGGCTTCATTTAACTATGGCTGCATAGAAGGCAAATAAAACCCTCCAAAACTTTTTTTTCCTTCTTTGACTTACTGAAATATCACTTACTGTTGTTTTGCTGTGTTTCATAGGAATTAGATAAATAAATAGATTTGATAAATTAGAATTGGTAGGATTTTTTTCCTTCCTGATTCACCATTTGTGAATTCTCATTCTAAAATTTGGACTCCATAGTAATGAGTCACTCTCCCAAGCTCTGAATTACTTTTTGCTCCTTAAAACAGTATGAACCAACCCTAAAATAATTATTTTCCTGATAAGGAAGTATTTAAGTAAATCCGCATATTTTCCTCGTAATTGTCAGGTCTTTCTGGACAGACTCATTGAGTAATTTGGACAAAAGTTAGTTTTAAGGTGTGATTTTGGCCTCATGTCTTGTTTGAGTTCGAAGTTTACATAGCCACTCGCTGTATACTTTACCTTTTAAGTAGGCCTGATGTATTTTTGAACATATGTGTATTTATACATATGGCATCTCTTCCTAAAGTATAACCATTGTTTTGAGGTTAGTAGTGGATGAGCTTTATTTTGGTTCTTGCCACTTTGTTTCTCCTGAGCACTGTTCCAGTTGCGCACTGCTAACATGAGGCTCTGGTCTGTGCATGAATCTGTAATTTCCACTTTCCCCAGATTGTTCCTTTTAAAGAGCTCGTGGCAGACCCAGTGTTTTAATTCTCGTCACCTGTTCGTTGTCTGGAAAGGCCATGGCCAAAAAAGACACGTGATACACAGTCTTCATATTCTTATATCCAGTAATTACACTCCCATTACTTGCCAGTTGTGATTGCAGTCTGTTCCAATGCAAACTGACATTGGATTCTGTGTGAAATTCCAAAATTTTTTTGCATTTGAAAATATAGAGAAGTTTCCTTTAAACATTCAGTATCTTTTAAGCTTTCAGTACCAGGCTCAAGCATTTTGGATTGACAGACTTAGTTCTTTTGTCAGTTCTTTCTGCATGGCCATGGGAAAAATACTTCTACTAAATTAGTGCTTATAGTTGCTCTTCCCATTCACGATGCCTTTGCCAGCAGTAGTTGTGGACTCTGTACAGGGACTGGTTGCTTTCTGTGTCACTGCTTAGAGTTGAAATGAATTCTGAAGTAAGCAAGTGTTTACAAATATTTCCCCTGTTGCGTGTGTTAGTATAATGAGCTAAGCATGGATAAATGGGTTAGTTTGTCTGAAATTATTATTCTTGCTGAGAGAAGGAGCAGTCAGTGTCCATAGGTCAGAGAAAATGATGATGATTTCTGAAACTGTGTTTTATTACATTCATACACATTTTGCTGTGTTTTATTACATTCACAGGACTTAACCCATACCTGACTCTAAATACTTCTGCTAGTGGAACTATTCTCATAGACCTTTCCACCGAAGACAAGGAATTTCAGTCAGTAGAGGAAGAGGTAAATGCCATTCTTTGTTGTCTCTCAGTATTTTTGCTATTGCTACTAAAGAAGTAGATAAAGAAGTATTGCTAGACAATTTAACAGTGCAGTAAACATCACTAAGTTTAAGAAAAACTTACATAAGGATACTTCAGACTCCCAACTTTGACTGCACCACTTATAATCTGTGCTGATGATGTCTGTAACTTCTTTCTTTCTTATATTATTTTTGCTTGTAGTATTTTTAAAACCTCTATTATGTATCAAATCTATTCAATATAACATAAATTCTATGCTGCCAATTGATTGCCTGTTTGTCATACACAGTTTTACATCACTTCCTTTCAAAGTGCCGTAATCACACAAGGCAAAATTCTGAACAAACACAATTTTAAAAGAGATCAGTGACAGTCTTCTCCAGTTTGAAAACTAGACCATGGAGCAGTCAAAATACATAATTGGTTGTTTTTGTTGTTTGACTTGGGTAAATGAAATGTGTTGAATGTCTTCTGAAAGAATGTCATCCTCTTTAAATTCTTAATTTTCAGATGCAGAGTACTGTTCGAGAGCACAGAGATGGAGGACATGCTGGTGGAGTCTTCAATAGATACAACATCTTAAAGGTGCCTGTCGTTTTTTATGGCCAGTGGTTTTACAACTTTGGAGTTTTGTCTAAAAGTAACATATCCATAAAATGTTCTACACTTGTTTGAGTTCCATAAGATGACAAGATGTGCCATTCTAAGACATGCACAGGATAAAGATCACTTTCCAGGGAAATTCGAAGACTTAAGTTTATACAGAAAAGCTATTGTGGGTTAATAGTCAGGAAGAAATTTCATGAGAAATTGACATAGAAGGATGTCACTGAAAACTGAAAACTTTTTGAAGAAAAAGGCAGGAGTTTCATAGGAAACATGAGAGTGTCTTTTGAGGAAGAATGGCAGGGAAAAAACACAAGAAGGAAAAGCAAAACTTTTGAACTCTTATTTTGGCTTGATTTAACATCAAACAAGTGTAAAAACAGACAGTTGATGGGTTTAAATAATTAATGGAATTTTGGTTTGTATTTATGTAGTTTTCCCTCTGAAGTAATGGTAATATCATAACTATTTTGATTTGCAAGTGAGTACTACTAAGTTTTATTCTGAACTGAAGTTACAGTGGAATTGCTATGCTATATCTACATGCATAAGACTTTGCAATGCCCAGCATACCTCTGCAGACAGTATGTAATTCACTTTCTTTTACAAGTGCTTCACAAATCTTCATGGAAGGCATTTCTTAATTGATCTTTTTACTAGTGATTTGACATCAAGAAAAATTGTGACTGAGCCTGCTAAATTCAAATTAGAGTGTGTTTAATTTAAGGATTATTAACAAGGAATTCTGTAAAATGAATTGATTCTTAAGTATATGGTTATTACTTACTTGTCATAAAACAACAATCAGTTCGTGCAGGATAAATCAATTTGTGTTTCATTGAGTCCCAAGGAAAGTATTCTCGTTCCAGTGGCAGTGTAACTGTACTGTAGTATTGCGGCTATAGGTTATACATCTGTCCAGTAAAGTGAACTGAGTTTTTTGGTGTCATTTTGACTATTTCAGATTCAGAAAGTATGCAACAAAAAACTATGGGAAAGATACACTCACAGGAGGAAAGAGGTCTCTGAAGAGAATCATAACCATGCCAATGAAAGGATGCTGTTTCATGGTGAGAATTTGAAATGCACTTTATGAACTTATTTCATCAGCAGCACTCTTTATTGGAGGGTTTCTACTGTCTCAAAGTAAATTTCCTCAGTGGAAGTAGGTTCTAGGTTTTACATGAGTTTTTATGAACAAGTGCTTGTGTAATTCTCAAGGGATGATACAATGTACTGTATCATTCTTCTGAAATTTGCATCTCATTGTTTCTTCCCAAAGGAGACTTCAAAGATCTAAGTGAAAACATTTAAGCAATTCTGAATGAAGATTAAGTAGTGTGCCTCCTCGAGTCTGTTTTATCATCTATATGATCAAAATGATTAAAAGTCTTACTTCATTGTGTTAAGGATTGTTTTGGGGTGGGATTTTTGCTCGTTTTCTTGGTTTTATAAGTTGATAAGCTAGTTTTGTTAAGCATTCCAGAAAATATAGCTTATTAGCAAGGTAAAGACAATTGAAGTCATTCCTGTGCACAAATAGAGTTTGTGCTGGTGAGCAAAGTTCACAGTGCATGTTCATAAGGAAGGCTACATAGTTCTCAACACAATGGGAATGAGTGGTTGAATTGTGACACATACAAACATCTGTGTGCTATATTTTCAATATTTTACTTTCTTTCTCTTAGGCTCCCCATTTGTGAATGCGATCATTCACAAAGGCTTTGATGAGAGACATGCCTATATAGGTGGCATGTTTGGAGCTGGGATTTATTTTGCTGAAAATTCTTCCAAAAGCAATCAATATGTGTATGGAATTGGAGGTGGCACTGGATGTCCAATTCACAAAGATAGATCTTGCTATGTTTGCCACAGGTAAGTCCCTTGAAAGAATCTGATTCTGCTTTTGTATATTGTGTCCTAGACTATCAATGCAGCAGTCTCTCTCTGAAGAAGGATTTGCTTGGTAACCAGACCTTCTCAGTACTCTCTCTGTGTGCTGGGCCTAATAGAAACTTTCATAAAACTTTGACATTTCAAAATCCTAAAGAACCTTCTACCATCTTCAGTGCATTTAACCATATCTTTGCCCTTAACTTAATACAAAAATCAGACTTAAGGAGCCAGAGAGTGAAGAGGATCTGCTAGATGCTTATGTGAAAGATGCAGCAATATGAGAATTTATTTCATTGTCTGTTACAGAGAAAGGAGAAATTCAGAGATGCTCAGATGCAGTATTTCTTTGAGGAGGATGTACTTTGTAGCAGTCAGCCCTCACATCACTGCTTTTTCACACACTGAAATAGAGATGTGGATTTGTGGATTCTGCCACTAATTGAGTTCTTGAATCCACTTTTCGACAGAAACACCCATTATGTCTTACCAACACCATCAGTTCAGAATAAATTCTTAGTTCATGGAGTCACTTTTGGTGGTGGCAGTCACTTCAACTAGAAGAATATTTAGTGTTTGTGTGCATCCTGTTTGACATTGGTATACATGGATAAAGTCGTCCTTCTTTGAGTCTCTCTCCCTTTTCGTGCGTTGCATACTCTTTTCTGGCACTCTCAAATAATGAGGATCATCTTCCAGGGTTACAGAGGATGTCAGAGTCTTTTCATGCTTTCTAAAGTTTTGAATAAGAAGGGATTTTTAGCTTGTCTTCTGCAAAGAGTGAGAAAAGAAAAAGTTCTGGCAGAGTGTGGTAGTACATAACTTTGGTCTATAAAAATGCCAGGATTGCATTGTCATTGCAGTAGGTACATGTATACAGGAATAAGAGCCCTTGTTGAGTCTTTTAATAGTGAAAAACGCATAAGAAACTGACAAATGCTAGTCTGAAGTATTTTGCATTGACCTAGAGTTTGTACTTGGCCTTGATGTTGACTTGGCTGTTGGATAGAGATCTAGCATTTCTGTCCATTCACAAGAACACTTGTGAATTATTTTGTCAGGATGAGCGATGGGGGGAGGGGATAAAAAACTTTTTCCTTAAAAACCTGAAAAATGAAAATAATTAAGTAACAGACAAAGAAAAGGTGGTGGCAATCTCTTGAGTATATTGTTAAGCATGCTCTTTCCAATAACTAAGATAAACATTTTTCCATATTACTACCAATCCTATCTTTGGGCTAGAGTTTTCCAAAATGAGTGTAACTTTTGTTTAGCAAAACAGAACCTGAAAAATTTATGACCTATGAAAGCTGACTAAAGTGGCTTCAAGGTTCAAAGTCACAACCATTGTGTATTCATGGTCCTCTTTCCCTTTCAACACA
Organism: Irena cyanogastra; assembly: GCA_013397155.1. Classification (NCBI taxonomy): domain Eukaryota; kingdom Metazoa; phylum Chordata; class Aves; order Passeriformes; family Irenidae; genus Irena; species Irena cyanogastra. The sequence goes on along the minus strand of VWZV01012727.1, from coordinate 217,356 downwards.
GGCAGTTGCTCTTCTGTCGTGTAACATTGGGCAAGTCCTTCCTGCAGTTCAGTGCTATGAAAATGGCTCATTCTCCCCCAGGACATCACTCAGTGACTGGGCGGCCCAGTGTAAATGGGTTGGCATTGGCAGAATATGTCATTTACAGAGGAGAGCAGGTAAATAGCTTTTGGGTTGGTTTTACAGACTCTCTTTTGTCTTTTTAAAAGGCATTGTAATGCATTGGGGTTTTTTTCCTAGATTTGTGGTGCTAGGGCATGCTTTTATCTTACAACAAACTCCAGCTGTGGGTGAAAGGAAGCATGTTTCCTGAATGATCATGGGATTTTTACCTTTGACGTTTTGCCCTTTTTTCCCTTGGCATTAATTCTTTCTCCTCCCTAACAAACATTATTAATTTATCCAGAGAATGAAATACTAATAAACAATGTGTGTGTCACTCTTCCAGGCTTATCCAGAATACTTGATTACTTACCAGATTATGAAACCTGAAGCCACCACTGAAGCTTAAGACAAGTTACTTGTGGGAAACCATCAGACTTTGGATGCAAAGATATCAATGGCTGCCATCCCAAAACTTTCAAGTTTTTCAAGAAAAACTTCCCATTCCCAGGCGGTGTGGTAGCAAATGTGAACAAAATATACCAGTTTTGACTTGATAAAGCTTTAATAATGTACAGTATGTTTTTCTAAAATTTCAGAAATGTCCTCTTTTTCAGCACTTTAACAGATACCATTCCAGGCATAAACTGGGGTTTGGCTGTACTAAATTATAAACAAAAATTAACTTGAAACAATGGTTTTATACAATACTGCATTCAAATCTAGCAGAAATTGTAATGGTCTATACAGGAACTCATTTTACTAATATTATGTTCTTTAAAACACTGCATTTACACTGAAAATGTTTTCATTTGTAAAACTGTAAATAAGAGCTTTTGTACTAGCCTGGTATTTATTTACATTGCTTTGTAATATAAGTGTTTTAGAACTGCAATCTTGTACAAAATGTTCTTTCCAGATGTTGGTTTGTTCATCTGTGTTTTCTCATGCAAGATTTGAAAAGTCAATTTTTTTCAGGTTTTATCACTTAATTGTGAGGGAGAAAGCAAATTTTATCTGAAGAGGTTTAGAAATATCCAACTTTAGATTGAATACATAAATTTTTGTTCTGTATTTTTATTTATGAAATATACATTCCTGAGAATGATGGGCTATGAAAATAGAATGTTCCAGACAAATACTAAAGTGGTTTTCCACCTACTTCCTAGAGTTGCATATTTTATTTCTGTAAAATGCCTTTTGAAGTTTTTTATTTAACTATGGGTATAGTTAACCTGTATCCTTACTTCAAGGCTAGTAGACCTTGCAAGTTACAGTTTTAATAAATTATTTTCTTTGAATGTAGATGGAAAATTAACCTCAAGAAGTTCTTTCTTGAGTTTCTCTTGCTTACATTTAAGCCAGGAAGTTAAATAGTTTATTCTTAATATGAGGGCAAACAACTTGGCCTTTTTTGTATGCTTATTTTGGTAGATTAATCTACCTGTTGGTGTCCTCAGAATATGAACATTACAAGGTGGAAGTGTTAAAAGCCATCGTCTCATCTCCTGTGTCTCATCCATGTTAACATTCAAGCTGTGGTTGAAGCAGGTCTGTAGGAGTGTGTTTGTCTGCTTTCAGCTGAGTGGGGCTGGTGGGGCTGCACCTTCTGCTCCCAGCTCAGCCAGCTGGGAGGGGAGGAGCAGCTCTGCCACAGTGGCAGCTGCCTTTGGTAGCCCTGGTGAGGCCCCTTGGACAGAGGGAGAGTGCAGAAGGTACAGCCCCTGTCCAGGTCTCATTCAGGGTTCCTGAATGCAGCCGTCCGCTCAGTCAGTGCTGTCATAGCTCTCGTGTGTATTCTGCTTTTCTGCCATCTGCAGGTTTTACCTACATATTTCAAAAATATGTAAATACAAATTATAAGTTACTTGGGGTTAAAGTGGGTAGGAGTATATTTTAGTTGTTTAATATTTCTACATCCAGAACACTGTCCCAAAAGACAATTTGTTTGCAGGGCATGTTATCTTACCATGGTTTTAAATGTAGTAATTGATCAAGATAATGAAATCCTCTTGCTGATGTGGTGGTTATGTGATTATGCTCTATGTAAAAATGTATTGAACCTTACCCAGTTATGTGAGGAAACTGAATAAGATTGCATAATTCTTGCAGAAAGTTATATTGGCTATGAATAAAAAAGGCTTTGATTTTTTAGGTACTTTTTCCCAGCATGTTGCCTGTTCCTTAGGTATAGTAATGCTGGAATTTGTGTTCATGCAAAATCTGTTAATTATGTTTAAAACTTTTTTGTTATTGCTAAAATGCTTCATTCTATATGAATGATCACCTAATGTCTTGTAAAATATTGTGGTATGATAGCATTTTAAGTGGTACCACAATGTTGGTTTTGTCTGTTTGGGGATTTTTTGAGCTGTTTTTTTGCATGACATACCTTGCACTCTGAAGATGGAAGCTGTAATGATTTGATAATACTGACTGTTGAGGTGAACCTTTAATCCCTTGTGCAATTAGTTCTGCTTTGCTCATCTTGAAGTGTCTTTACATGTACTGTATGACATTCCATATCCATTTAACACTAAATAAATTTAATTCACTGGTTTTCTGGTAGCTTGGGAGTAATTACAGATGTAGTATATTAACCGATTGTTTTAAATGTAAGCATGCACAATGCTGTAACAAACTGGAGGCAAAATTAATTACATTAAGTAGAAGAGCTTTTAATAGCTTTTAATGTGGATGGAAACCTGTAAATACTGTGAAAACTTGTAGTTTGGTATATGGCTAACTAACAGCTTTAGCTAGCAGTGAGAATGTTTTAGTAATAAACCCAGAAGTCAGCTACAATTTGTACACTTAAAACTCCATTGTATGGTCCAGAAGTGAGAAAGAAAACTTGCTTACATTGGTTTTGTAAAATGAAAAGTAACCTAAAGAGTCTTACCTTTCAGATAACTGTATGGGTGGGATACATACCTGAGCAACAACAGAAGGAACTGTTTAGATCACTGGTAGTATTGCAATAAGTAAGTAATTTTATTTCAGTAGGACCCATCTATATGGTGGTATGTTTCTAAAACCAGGTTTGTATAGAAGACATGAGCACTAGAGGGCAGGAAAGCAAATGTTTTCTAAGACTAGTGGTAATGAAAATCTTTAAAGGGTCTTGAGAACATAACTTCTGATAAAATTGCTCCTGAAAATTCCACCTCTCTGGGTTGTAAAAAATTAACTTCCCATTGTGCATTAGATTTGTTTTTGTGTAATTCAATAGTTACTATAAAAAATTATACAACTAAGCAAATTGAAAATATTAGGATATTTTCTTTAAAAATCTATGCATAAGTTAAACTTAATTCTTAGAAATCAAAAAGCAATTCAGCCACACTCTTCTGCCTTATATTATTGAAAAAGTCGATTATCCATACAGGGCATTTTATAGAAGTGTGCTGGCACTCATTTTGAATGCAAATGACTGTGTATAATGGAATTGTCACTGTCGTTTCTACCCTGAACTTGCTCATTAGCCGTGTGTGTGAATACACACACACTTGCTCACTCCCTGAAAAAAGATTTTAAAAAGTTTTAAAGGTGTATTTTCCTGCAGAACATCGTTGTCAGTAAGAGTGCTGCAAAGAGTCTTCTCTTCTTCAGCCCAGCTCCTGAACTTAATACAGTAAAAAGGATTTTCTCTTTCACTAGAAACAGCCCCATGGGTTTCCTTCTGCCTCCAGTTAAAAAAAAGGGTGTAGAGACTTGATTGGTATTGAGCTGAAGGCTGCTTTCTTGCCTTCAGTGACCTGGCAGTGAGACTGACTGAGGCCTGCCCCTCTCTGGTTCTTGGAGCTGTGCTTAAGTTGCAGTAGGAGGTGGAGCTGGTGCCAGCAAGGGAAGTGCTGTGGTGTGGTGGAGGCGTAAGGGGAAGCGTGTGCCTCTTCTTGTCCCTGTGCAGCAAGCATAAGCAGTGGTGCTTCTGAGAGTATCAAGGGGTTTCTGCCTTCTCCCTGTGGCTCACTAGATCAGAAAAGGCTACAGGCAGCCAGAACAGAACACAAAAGAAAAAGCATGTAGATGACTGGTTTGAAGATAACAAGTTCTGCCCTAAAAAGGGCAAGGTTGGCAACTGAGAGAAGACAGACAAGAGGGAGAGAATAGTAGAAATAATAACTTGGAAAAAAAAGGCAAATTCTACATGCACTGAAAAGGCATGGTAGGAATAACAAATATAATTGTTAGGAATGAACAAAGTAATCATGGTAACCAATTTACATTTGACATAAAAAGGCATACAAACACTGATGTGTAGACATGGGGATTTCAAAAGGGCTCCTTTTGGGAAGAACACACGTTTTAGAAGGGGAAATTTGCAGCCAATTCAAAACATTAATAGCAGTTTTCAAAAGACCACAGCGGAAGTATTTGCAAACCTTAACTTTTAAAACAAATGTGAATTGTTTAAGGAGCAAAAGAAGATGCACCAGTGCCTAAGAATGTGTGATTGAGGCCTTCTATAGTTGGAAAAGCAGCTTCATGTCACTTGCTAATACCGTGTACAGATCTGGAGTGGTACATGTGGGGAAGGATTGAATAGTGTAGCTGATAGAAGTAGCCTGAGAAATGGACTGGGAAGTAGTCATTCATTTCTGGGCCAGAGGTGTCTGGCTTTGTGTTGTCCAGCTGCTCTTCAAAAAGGCAACCTTTGCCAGCAATGCCTTTGGAAACTTAATTCACAAGAAATTTATTAAATTTTGTAGGGCTATGAGCATCATAGATCAATAGATGTGTACACAAATAGAATTTTTTACTAGTCTGATAAAGAAGTTGATAAGTAAATTAAACAGGTAAATAAATCAAACAAATAGGTAGGACTCAGTCTTCAAGGGCTTTTCCAATCTTAGTGATTCTGTGATTCTATGAAAGGAAAAAATAGATTTTGTTTCAAAAATGACTAACAGTAAATCAATTCGTCTCTATAATATTTATGACTGAACCGAGGGGTGTATTGTATCTAATAGCTTTTTAGTCAAAGTAGAAGATGACAGCAGTTACATTAAGTATTGTTTTAATTAATGATAGAGTGAACTACTAAGCAGTCCAGAAGTGTAATCTTTAAATAAATAAACCTGTATATGATGGCCAGTGTCTGATCGTGGTTCCCTAGTTGAAAGTATTTTACTGAAGCATTGCAAACATGAAATTAACTAATTAAGGTTTGAAATTAAAGAGGTTTACTTCGAATAATAAGTATTCATTAGAGCACTTGTTTTCATCAAACAAAGTCTAATTCAGTATTTAGGGGAAAAAACTACTTAGCAGCTGGGTACTAAAGCTTCAAGATTTATAAATAATTAAAAAATGCATAAATAAGTGCAATTTGTACAGACAGCATAGTTCCAGTAATAACATGAGGCCCCCGAAGCACATTGTGTCAAAGGTGTTATTTAATGCAAAGATTCTAAACCAAGTAATCAGACAGTGAAATAAATCTGACTTCAAACTAAATGGACTAATGTTAAAGCTTATTACAAACTATTAGGAAGGTGAAAATGTACTAGAAAGTGTAAAATGATAGGTTTTAAGAAAACATTCTCCTGTTGGGAGTTAATCTCTGAATGGAGAACCATTTAGCACATTACTAGAGAGATGGATTTTTGAAGGTGCAGAACAAACCTTGAGAAAAAAATGAGGTTTAAAAAAAAGGAAGGGAGCAGGGATGTGAGTGTGTGTGTGTGTAATTGAGCATCTCAGAGTGGTGGCAACTACATAAACAGAGAAGATCAGGTCAATGGTAAGCCACAAGGTCAAGGAAATAGTCCACACTAAATTAGAGTGAAAGGCACCAAGTGTCCTGATAAGGAGGAAAAATTAGAGAAGCATGCTGCTCTTGAGTGTGTCAGATTGCTGAATTTCTGAAATAAAAAACTTACAGTGAACCTTCTATCCAACATCCTACATATATATGCTATGTAAGCATTTTGAGCAGCTTTAAAAGCCTCTTGGCATTTGTATAATCAGACTCAAAATGAGGTGAAGAGGGAGAATGATGAGCTAGCTCATTTCAAGCAATTCTCAATAGTAGCACAGAGCAGATAAGTCCCCTGGGGAATTCTAATGGGAATAACCCAGTATGGATAGGACTGGACAAATAGGGAAACCTGCTGTTTTATGTAATTGTATATTAGACCGTATTCCAAAGCACTTCTGAAATACCACCTGCTATTAAAAGTGTTCATAGTCAATTATAAATTCAGAAACACTAATAAAAAGAACAGATATTTAGAAAATGCAGGAAGAAATAATAGTAATTTCAGGTCTGGAGCAGTTAAGTGGAATATTTCAGTTAAAAGTAAAATTTCACACCTAGTGTAAATAGATTTATTCAGGGATGTGCTTTAAAGTTTTGGATAGTTTTATTCGTGTAATTAGCACGTGTCAGCTGTAGGGACGTAGTCCAGCAGAAATACTGAAATCATGACAATACTTTGCAAGAGATACGAGAACCTTGTGGCAAATTTTAAAAGCCAAGGACTCATATAAAATAGTCCGTAAACTCTTGGGTTTAGGTATGCCTCCTCTATGTCTTCTGAGACTTTCCTCCCCTTTCTCAGAAATACTAGCTGTTCAGTAAAGCAGTTGAACAAAATTTATGAGTTAAATAATTCATATATCAATTTTCAGTTGTGTTTAGTTTTTTTGTAAAGAAAATTGGTGTGACTTTGTACAATTAATAGCTTATATATTATTGTGTAGTAGGGTGCATTGTTATGTATTACAGATATTTTATTGCAATATCAATAAATAACATGTTTTCCTTTTAAAAAAAAAACAACTACAAAATAGTGCTTAATATGTCTCCTCCACTGGACTGAATTTACAGTACTTATTTTGTGGAGTTTGTGGTTCAGCATCTTTTAAAATAGTGGGTTTAGACTCACTGACCTTCTAGTTTTAGCATAATGAATTATCTCATATCTGTAAACACACATTTGCTTCTTAATTCTGTTATGAATTAAGAAGCAAAAACATTTTCTGTTTTCTCCAGAAAATGAATCAGAACTATATTTATACCATAATTTAGCATAATAATATACCATAATAGTGTTTTAAGGTTATTGAGTTGGAATTGTTATCATCTACTCATCAGCTACAATGCATTCTCCTCTGTCATATCTAATTCTAATGGTAAAATGCAACCAGGATTTCCCAAGCAAATTCATTATGTCCTTAAATTTTAAAAATTACTTTGTTCAAGTTTCTTCTTTTTTGCAGCATTCTGTCTCTTTAGACACATCAGAAGTATTTAACTGTGGCTGCCTTTTGCACCTTCTCCCTTGTTGCAGACAGCAGGGATTTGCCAGCATTAGGCACCTCAGCTACTCAGTTCAGAGCCTGCCCCTCTCCAGACCCTCTGAACGAGCATGAGAAAACTCTTCTGTGGGGCTGCAGCTTCATGATCTAAAATGATGTGAGTGGCTTGTGACAGGAATGCACACATCCTAAATGAACAGCAGTTTCCATGGGGATGTCTGTACCTGTAATAGCAGACAGTCACGTATCATTTTTATTGCTGGAAATTCCTGTTTCTCTACAGCATTCTTTATAATTTTGTCTCGTTTCTTTTTTCAGCCCAGTGCTGTAATAAAGTGATTTGACATGGAGTTCTGTGATAGTCACAATATCCACTGAGAAGCTGAAAGACATTTCAGTTCAGAAAAGTGAGGTTCATCCACCTTGCTCCCATATAACTTCACACAAAAAATCTGCTGTGGTGCTTTCAGTATACACCTTTTAAAAGCAAATTATTACAGAATCCTGGAATGGTTTAGGTAGGAAGGGACCCTTAAAGCTTATCTGGTCCAAGTCCCTGCAATGAGCAGGGACATCTTCAACTACGTCATCAGGTTGCTCAGAGCCCTGTCCAACTTGAATGTTTCTAGGGATGGGTGATCTACCACCCCTCTGAGCATCCTGTGCCACCATTTTACCACCCTCCTTGTAAAAATTAGATTAATTCTGGCTGATATTAAAGCAGCTATATTGCAACTGGTAATTTTAAAACTTGTATTTGAGAAGGATAAAATGAATATATCGTTCTAGAGATATTTTATTTATGGACCTTTGCTTGCTTTGAAGTAGAATATTTTTATTCTAGATGTTAAATCTTAGGAGTAAGATCACATCATAATAAAGCTGTTTGCTCTTTTTAGTAGTTTGAAATAAATAAGGAGTATCTGCCTGAGAGAAAAGGAACTATGTCCAGCTTGTATTTATAGTTTAGGATTCGAAAACTTAAGTTGGGGAACATACACAGCTAACTGTTGAGAACAAGGTAGACTGATCTGCTTGCTGCTGATGAAAAATGCATGTGAAATCTGCAGCTCCATATGTGGAAAGCCGGACAGCCAAGACCACCAGTTCTGCCAATCAGTCATTCACATTTCCCACTGTTTTCCTCTATTGTAGCAAAATGTGAGAAGCTGCCCTCAGGCCACACAAACAATGCTCTTTATTGGTCTTTACTGAGGCATGATCGGGCATCTATGCGGAGGCTGCCAGCCTCAAAGAAGTGCTAGTGGATGACATCTGCCAGCCTGGCTTTGCTACAGATAGATTTATGAGCTGTGAAAGATGGTCAAATTAACATCTTCTGCATTCTTGATAGGATTAGGGTTTCTGGGACATGCAGCCATTTGCATATTGCCCTGACTTACCACATCGATATTGTGTTTGTGGCTCATTTTAATAGAGTGGGAGGCAGTGGGGGCTTTCTCCCTTTACATCCTACTGCTTTTCCAGTCAGTCTTGGCAGTGGCATGGCTGCGTTGGTTTAACAGACCTAACAGAAATCATACTTCTTGTTCTGACTTCTTCCAGCTACAACCTGAATGCAATTCAAGAGCAGCAGCAGCTGTAAATGCCGTTTTGCTCAGGGAAGGATGCTCTTCACTGAGTGCGCTCACGCACACACACATGAAGTGGAATGATAATGCATTTCTTTGAGAGTCCACAAAAGTTATCCCTAGAAGTTAAAGAGAGAAGATCTGACAGAAGCTACCTTTCTACGGCCTCAAGCAATTATTGAAGGTCTTGGAAAGGTTAATTTACCAATAGAAACGTAGCTGAAAACTCTGTTAGCCTTAAATCTTTGTCCCTTCACCCCCTCCCCACACAAGACTTAGACCACTTTTTTTTTTCGTATTTGTTTTTGTTTTATATTATATTTATTAATAAATGGTGATCATCCAGTGTTGGTAAAATGTAGTTTATGCTTGTCACTAGACTGGAGATGGCTTGAGTTTGCTGTGTGTGTTGAGTGACAATGGCCACACACCCTTCACAATGTTCCCCAGCCTTGGGGTGCCCGTGTGGGATAACTGAACCCAGTTACCCAGTAACTGAACCCAGCTTGTTCAGCACAAGCCTGAGCTGAACAGGATTCCTAAGGTGCCTAGAAAAGAGAGGGTATCCGACAAACCACTGTTTTAAATTTAAAAAGAATATTTATATGTACTTACTCCTTACCTAGACTGTAATAATAAAAAAATAAATGAGCTATCGTTTTTCAGGAAATTATGACTTTTCCAGCCTTATCTTCTGAGTTACCTGTGCCAATTTTTTGCTCTCACTTTCACTGATTTAAAATTAGTTGGTACTTCCTTTCAAGTGCAAATGACTTCTACTGCAACTGATGTGTGATGGAAATATTTTCATTCACCTCATTCAGGGGTTAGCTCCAACTTTTTCACAAGAAGTCTGCTCCACACTGGCACCTTAGTTTGAATAATTTGAAAGGAACTAGCACTGTTGAGAGTCCCACCACTCCATCAGGTTGTGGGCAGAGGAACTACAGAGGTGGAATCGTACATGAGCATCAGAGTCTGATCTCCTGAGGCAGCAAAGAGCACGAAGAAGGCAATGAAACATCTGCACAGCCAGTGCAGGTGAGGAGGACCTATGTAAAAGGCAGCCCAAGCTGCGACTGATTATATTGTGGTATCATTAGGCATATATGCATAATTTAGTGATGTTATTTCATTACTAAGCCATGTTTACGACATGGGGACATTAAAAGGAAGAAAGCAACCAATGCCAGGTGATTTGGGCTCTCCTCACCAGCCTGGTGCTGGCAGAAAGGGCCCGATGGCTCCTTTGGTGTCCCGGTCATGTGTTTTCCCCATAGATGCCCCTGCACGTGGCTGGCCCCCACCCCAGGGCCACCTCGCCTCCCAGAAATGAAAACAGAAGCTTTATCTCCCTTGGGTCTATAATGACTTCTTTCTTAAACCAAACTACTTTTTGTTTTCTGCTGCTGTTTTTGTGCATGAGCACGGCAGCACAATGTCCCCGGCTCAGAGATGCCCATTGAAAGAAGCCGTCCCGGTCAGCTGCTGTTTGCCATGGCCCAATGAAGCTCTGGAGAGCCCCCGAGGCCATTGGGACGCTGTCGGTGTGTCTGTGCGTGGGGCGGGGGCTGCAGCGTTCATTGGCCCCGTGCTGGGTGGGATGACATCAGGCCCCGCTTTCCATAGGGCCTCCAGCTTGCCCCGACGTCTGCCGAGGCTGCGAGAGAATAGAGCTGAGGGGAGCAAACCATCACACTACACCCTCTCGGCTCCAATGAGAACACAGGCGGCTTCAGCCAGGGATAAAGGGGCTTAAAAAAAGACTGTGGTCTTGGAGCTGCTGTTAACGGGAGATGAATTGCTAGAGACCATTTCATGCCGAGGGACTTCAGAGAGCAGCATCCCCAAGAGCCATTAGGTCTCAGCGAGAGCCGTGCTGAAGCCTTTGCTGTCAGGACAGAAGCATGCATATAAATTTTATACCATTTGTCTTTGAGCAGAAACAAAAGACCAGCTCTAAATCCTCAGATCTTGTCTCGACTAACATGAAATAATACTGTCTTGTGTGGCTGTCTTGTTACTCTTTCCCATCAAAAGAATATCGGTGATAAATTTATTCACAATTTTGGAAGGTTTTGCTCTTAAAATTAAAAAAAGCAGCAAACACATGGAATTGAGACTATATTTATTCCTGTTAGTGCAAATCAAGCTGCTGCTAAGGATCATGACTTTGGGAAGTGCACAGTACTTTTCTAAATTCAAAAGAAACACAGCTTTAAAAGGTTAGCCACTACACTTTCTTCTCGTGCATTTTACTAAACTAACATCTAATGTATTTTCTAGTTACAACTGCAGTGTGAAAAAAAATAAACTACTGTAGGAATTTTTTGGCCTTTTTCAACCAAGAACTCAGGTTGAAGTTTTGGGACCTAAGACTTTAATTTACTCATGAGAGAATATCTGTTGGATCCAGTAGTCTGATTAAATACAGGCTCTGTAAATAATCTGGAGAATAAAATGCCTTAAGACACTTTTTATTAAATTAAGAATGTGTTCTGAAGTAGATATTACATACAATTTTGTATTTTAGGATTTGGATATCTATAATTGGATCAGATTTTATCCCATGGATTTCCTTTGTTAAATAGATATTTTAGTACTTTGTGAAAGTGCAATAAGAAATCAGTTCTGTGTTTTACCATGACACTTCCATCAAACACTTTCTCATTTTATGCCAGAAAATAATGTCATGTTAGAGCCTAAAATTAGCTACAACTTAGTCCTAAGAAGTCTTATTTTACACGGAGCAATTATTCCTTGGTTTCCTCTAACAGATTAACACGAAAGCTTCTCCAGGTGGTCCAGCAGCCCTGGTGTGGGTGTAAAACGGGTGAGCGGTGACGCTGCGAGGTGCTGGTGTGGGACGGTGCTGCGTGAGCCCCAGCAGGCAGCAGAGCCCCGGTTAACCGAGTGCACGTGCCTGTGCAGGGTGCGAGGGCCGCCAGCAAGGACAGAGCTCGGGAATGGATCTATAAACACTTACTATATTTGTCTATTTATTCATTTTCTCTCGTGAAGCAGCTGCGTGTTTCCCGGGGTGCTGAGAGCCCGGGGGCCAGCCCTCGGTGTTTGTCCCTGCTGGCCGGGCTGGGGCAGCCGGACGCGCGGTGTCCGCGCCGGGCAGCAGTCCGGCGGAGCCGCAGCTCCCAGGAATGTGCGTCACTTGCCTGCCGAGGGCTTGAAATAAGTCGGGCAAAGTATCCAAGTACCTTCTGAGAGGCAGTGCGGCCTGCCCACACTGCACAAGGCACAGCACAGAGCGGGTGTCATGGGTTAAAAGACAATATGTTTATTCTATTTGCCATCTGTTAAAGGTGTGACAGTTAATGTTGTGTTAATTAGGCAGTTTTCTTATCTAATTAGGCAGTTTTTCTTATCTCTTCCAAAATCGATCCTCCCTCCGGGAAATATCTCCCGTTAATGGGCCATTGAGTGTCATTCCATGACTGATAAAGTTCCATCATCCCATTGGGAGATGCTCTGCCCAAGGGGGAGGAGCCACACACTGCTTCGTGGATATATTCTGAGGCTGTGGGACGCTAAAAACAGCCTTCCCCACTGGATTTCTCAGAGGAGCAGCCTGTTTTCCCACTGAGGAAACCTCCACCATTCTCTAGGATCACTGCTACAACAGAACTACATCTGTCATTGCAGAGGACTGCAGCTACTACTTCAGCTGGACTGCTACCAACAGGCTTTCAGGTTGTATTCTGACTCTGTCAGTGTTGTTTTGTAGTACTGTATTGTTCATTTTATTATTTTATTTTATTTCATTTTCCTCTTCCGTAATAAAGAACTGTTATTCCTGGTCCTATATCCTTGCCTGAGAGCCCCTTAATTTTCAAAATTATAACAATTAGGAGGGAGGGGGTTTACATTTCCCACTTCAGGGGAGGCTCCTGCTTTCCTTAACAGACACCTGTCTTTTCAAACCGAGACACCGGGTGAGGCCGAGCCCTAAAATTATTTCTTTTAAAGCTGTAGATATTTTATTCATACTTGTACTTAGCAGATCCACATAAGGAGGGAGTGTGAGGGCTGAGAGAGTTAATCTAAACTCTGTAATACTGTATGGTTAAAAGCCTCTTTCATGTACCTGTGTTCATGAACTGAGCTTGGAATTCTTAAAAATCCAGATTATTACAGAGGAGGGGATTTGTTATTTGGCAAATTGACAAAGCCTGCCATTCACTCACCATGTGTGCTGCTTGGCTTTGCAGTAAGTCTTAGGGCTCACAGCAAAAGGGAGGTCTGAAATATGTCAGGGGCAATTAAAGAGAGATTCAAGGATTTCAGGTTCCGTTATCCAACGAGCTCCAGCTTGAACAGTTGCTTTTTAATTTTTTTATTTCTTTTTCTTTTTATTCTTTTATTCTTTCTGTGTCTCCACCTTATTTGCTAATAGTCTGATGGCTTTTAAATTGCACCAGGAATCTCTAAAAACATTGCATCCCTTTGCACAGGCTGGTCATAAACTCAAGTAGGAAACATCAGTGTCAAAATTACATGTGGAAACATTAATATGCAAATACAGACAAGTACAGCTGGTAGAGCTGAGGGTTGAACTATGACTGCCTGAGCAGATTTCACTGCTGAATTGAACCTCTGAATTCAGAGGAATGAATAAAGACTGAGAGGGAAAATCAGCATTTGTGTGGTGGAAGTGCCTAGTGCAGAACCCAGGAAAGAGTACCTCCTGTTGTGGACTGGGACAAAAGACTGAACCACTCAAAGTCTGGGGTCTGCAACTGCAGATCCGTTGTGGGAGAAGCTCTGCTCAAACAGCGATGAAAGGGTAATTCTGTTCCATTTATTGATTGACACAAGCAGGACAGCTTACTGCCTTCTTTAACCTTGCAAATTACAGTAATATCTTCTAATTGTTCCTTCAAAATCAGAAGGTGGTGAAAGAGAGATTAGTGCTATTTAATAAGGTCAAGGGCTTTCTACATATAAAGAGAGGAATTAAAGCCAGACATAATAATTGTGTGCCCAGATTCAGCATCACTGGTTTTTCTCCAAAGGAAAATCAAGAAGTAGTATTGTCAGCTTTTGAGGTTCTGTTGGAACCTCCAGATATAGAGATGAGCTCAGCAGCCAGAGGAAAGAAAACAATGCTGTGTGCAATATGGCACAAAGATGATTTTTTTTTTCCCCTCTGAAACTTCCTAAGTTAGAGCTCCCATAATTCAATTTCCAGAAGCTAAAATGTCAATCATTTGGGGTTTTTTAAAGATAGTTTATGCTTTTCCTTGAAAAACACACCTAGTGTCCTGATACGCCAGCTGGCAGCGCCCTTGTGATGACAACCCAAGCAGCAGCTGCATATGGGAAAGGTTAATTATCCCCAGCACCATCTTCCTCTGGGAGGGAAGAGTTTATCAGGCCAACAGGATAAACAGCCAGGGTTTGGGCCTGACAGATTGGTTCTGCTGGCTCTTCTTGCTGAAGGCAATCAGGAGGTGCTGAGGAAGGAAGGATGGGACGACAGGAGCCAGCCAAGCCAGGAACTAAAGCGGTGAAGGGGGAAGGGCTGCCACAGCTGCAATGGGAAAGCAGAGGTAAAGGATGGCTGCAGAGTGGCTGCATGAGCAGATCTGGGGAGCTGAACTAAATCCAGGGGTGGGAAATGTAAGGAATACATCTTGTGGAGCTGCCACAGGACTAAAAGGAATAGTTTCTGTGGGAAGTGAAGATCTTGGCTACAAAGTGTTTCTGGTTTGGTTGCCTTAGCTGGTGGTGGCAGCTGTTATCCAATTATGGGAAAGGATGAAAAGGTTGAGATAGGAAGCAAAAAGCCATAGTCTTCCCCCTTAAAAACAAATCTGAGGATCTCACTATGGTTTCCCAGCCTTTGGGATCTGTAGATCAGTTTTTCAGTAGAAAAAAAATAAGTATTTGTTTGCTGTTCAGCACTAGGCTTTGGTGTTATTAACCACAGTAAATGCAATTTATACAGTCTCTTGGGTTGTTGTATTTTATTAGTGGTGCTAAAAGGAAGACTTTCAGCTGTTTTTGAGACTCAGGGAAATAATGTGGTTAAACATAGAGAAAGGGATCCTCTTCTTTCTTCTCCCTCTTGGGTAAACAATGAATTTGTTCAGAGTTCCTAGTTGGGTTTTTAAATGCAGATTGACGTGGGTAATCAGCTTGGTTGCCATGGTGTTCCACCTTTCCATCCTATGGTGAGAAATACAAGCTGTAGCAGCACTGCACAAAGCTGCTGTGTCGGGGCTGTGGAAGTAAAACAAAGCTGAGCATTATTGCAAGGTACTGTGCAATGCTCTGGCCAGCAGCCCGCTCTGTGGCTGCTTGGGTGACAGGCAGAAGGAAAAGTGAGCAGTCATTAAAAAAAAAAAGTCATCATTCAGTAATGATGAAGCTTTTGCATAGTGCTGCTGAGCATTATCCAGCTATCTGCTGTAAAGGAAATCATCTTGGCACTAAGAGCTGCATGCGACAGTCCAGATCCTCGTGAGAGCCACTGGGCAGATCCTGATTACTTCTTAATGGCCTTCTCACAGCCATCCTTAAAACTGTACAGAGTCTGCAACTGTTCCTGGTCATAGGCAGATGTCTAGGGCTGTGTAGACCCCAGGCAGCTGAGGAAACTTTAGCTTTCCTTACCAATATGTACCATATTTTGCGTGGGTAAGTTATCTCTCAAATCTCTCTTCCCCCTGGTAAAAAAAAACTCGCCTACTTCAACACTGTGCCATTAGCTGGGTGAAATACCATTTACCTCCTAAATCTAGTTCCTGTACCTAGATGCTTCTGAGTTTCTCAACCTTTCTTTTCACAGCTGGTTTCTCACCCAGCCCTGTTCAAGTTCTTGTTGGGAGACAGTTGACCAACTGTTCTGTGGGAAACAGGACAGGACTAGTTCATGTAGCCTGTGGAAACTCTGTCAGCAAGAAAGGTTTTTCTAGGACTTACTGTTCAGTGAGGTCTCAGTCGTTTCTTATTCTGGCATTAATGTATGGTTTTCTACTTGGGTGATTCCAGTGTAACTTTAAACTTTAGGCTCATTAAAATTGATTTTGGGGAGGGAACAGCTGTCTCTTCGTATTTATGTCCCTTGAAGAACGTTAACGTAGTTGAATGCACGAGCTGTGCCTAGGTGCCCTCACCCGGGTCAGTTACACACTTTAACAGCGCTGCAGGTGTTACAGGGCTTTGACGAGACAAAGAATTACGCGAGCTTCTTGTCACAAAATAGTTACCGCTTTATTGGGGAGTAAAAGAGAAGAGCGTACAGAGTCGGGGGGCATTGGCGGCGGTGGCTGAGGGCAGGCAAGGCCGCGCTCCCTCCCGCGAGCCGGAGCGGCTCAGCCCTCCCAGAAGCCGACGAAGAAGCTGCACAGCGAGTGCCACCGCTCGGCGCAGTAAGTCTGCGCCGGGTCCTCGGTGGGCTCCGGGCCGGGGGCCGGCGTGGCCGGGCCGGGGTCGGGCAGCAGGCGCAGCAGCGCCTCGGGCGGCGCCCGGTCCGGGCCGCAGAGGCGGNCTCAGCCGCAGCTCGCTGGCCCCCGCCGCCGAGCGCAGCTGCCAGCGGCACCGGTGCTGCTCCGGCGTGGAGAACCGCCCCGCCCGCGCCTCCTCCGCCGCCTCCCGGTCTGCGCCGCCGGCGGTGGCCCCCAGGGCGGCCAGGGCCAGCAGCGCCAGGGACAGCCTCATCCTCGGCGTGCCTCAGCGACGGGGCGTCCCGGCGCGGGGCCCGCCCTCCCGCCGCATCTTCCGCGCCCTGCGGACACACGGACCGTGGCGGGCGGTGCCCGGCGGCAGCGCAGCCCCCGGGGGCGCGCCA
>VWZV01012727.1:0-200557 GCA_013397155.1 Irena cyanogastra | reverse complement strand
TCCAGGCTCGTAACCCCCGGGGCTTTTAGTTCGTGACCGTCCATCCTTCAGCTCCGTCCCGGGACCAACCCGGCCAGGAAGCCGTAACCGGACAGCAGCGGCCGGAGCCCGCACTCGCCAGCTGCGGCATCACAGCTGCGAGCGGCATCAGACCCGGCTAGGGGCAACCCCATCCTTTCCCCCGCACCCGGCTTTCCCCACGCACCCCAGTCCCGAGGCACTCACGGTGCGCTGCGCGGTGCGTGGCGGTGCGGGGACAGGCGTGCGCGGCGGCTCCGCGCTCCCCGGCTGCCCGCGGCGGGCCCGGCACGGGGGTTATCAATGCTCGGGGGCTGCCCCCGCCGATGCCCCTCCCCGGCCGCCGCCCGCAGGGGGACAGCGCGGGGACACGCCGGGAGCGCTGTGCCCCGACGGCACCGGCTCGCGGGAAATCGCCGGACGCACTCGCGCTTTGTTCGAGGAAGCCGCACGCCGGTAGCACAAAGCCATCCCGCAACCCCGGCCCCCTTCCGAGGTGGCGGGGGAGTCTGGGAACCGAGCGGGGCTGCGGCAGCTCGCCTGTGCGGGCATCCTCCGAGGGCGTGGGGACAATGGGTGTGCGCCTGGTGCCTGGGAATCGCTTTATTTATTTTCCTTTGCAATTGATGGAGTTAAAAGGGACTCTCGTTTTGGAAGTAGAATATCAATGTGGAATATTTAGGATGATTTTTTTTTAATGTGGTAAGAGTCTTCTCTACAGTGTGTGCTTAAATCATGCCAGAAGTTTCAAGAGAGTGTAGACATAACCTTTATGTTACTGCACATTTGGGGATGGAATATCAGACATCAGTTTCAGAAATCTCTTTTCAGAATTAGGTTCTCAAAACCCACATGTACTTCTGTTTAATGGGTGGTGATGCACTTTGCACATCTGTTCCAAACTCCTTATTGTTCTGTCCCTGTCACTCAACGATGACAGACCCCCAAGTTACCAGCAGCTCTCTGGTAGTATTGGATGAACAGATAAAGAACAGCCCTGCCCAGAAGGACTTGGGAGAGCTTGGATGAGGGCTGGATACGACCCAGCAATGCGCACTGACAGCCCAGAAAGCCAAAGGTGTCCTGGGCTGCATCCAAAGCAGCGTGGCCAGCAGGGTGAGGGAGGAGATTCTGCCCCTCTGCTCTGCTCTGTGAGACCCCAGCTGGAACCCTGCATCCAGCTCTGGGGTCCCAGCACAGGACAGAAATGGACCTGTTGGAGTGGGTCTAGAGGAGGGCCATCAAATTAGTCACAAGGCTGGAAGACTTGTCCTGTGACAAAAAGGAGAATGATGGGGACAAACTTTTAGCAGGGCCTGCTGTGATAGGACAAGGGATAATTAGCTCAAACTAAAAGAGAGCAGATTTAGATAGATATAAAGAAGCAATTTTTTACAATGAGTGGAGTGAGACACTGGAACAGGTCTCCCTGGGAGGCTGTAGATGCCCCATCCCTGGAAAGATTTGAGGCCAGGCTGGACGGGGCTCTGAGCAATCTGATCTGGTTGAAGATGTCGTGGCTTGTTGAAGGGGGTGAACTAGGAGACCTCTACAAGTCCCTCACAAGCCAAACCATTCTATGATATAATTCAATGGACAGGAGTGATTTATATTGACTCATTGATCTTTCTGTGCTATGAGTCCTAAAAATGAAAGACTTCTGCAATCTGAGAGACTGAGAGAATGACTGCTGGAGAAGAGATGGGATTCTCTAATTCAAGGGAGGGGGGAATATTTGCAGGTAGCTCTCCCACTTCCTAACTGCATTGCATAGTTAGAGCTCTCTCTGGTTGGCTGTTTGGAGTGGGAGAGAAACAGCAGAGGAGAGAGGACCATGAGAAGGAAATAAAATATCTTGGGCAACAAACCATAGGAGAGAGTTTACAACCAAGAATCTCAAGAGGAAGCTGCCTGGACTTAGGTACATAACTGCCTCTGAAGGACAAGGCTGATCTGACTGTTAAGTGTGTGGCTCCTTTCTCAGCATGCCACATTGTGTATTTCACTTTCATGGGTGCTGAGGACTCCCCATGGGCTCTAGGAGCAATCCTGGCATCTGACTGAGGGCTGTGGGTACCATGAGGTATCATAAAAGAGTGCATTGTGACTTTTAAAATCTTCTATGGCTCCAGTGAGCACAAGGCACATTGTGTGCTTTAGCTTATGAGTTCACCAAACTTTGGAGTTGCTTTCAAATTAAGTTCTGACCACCTGTAATTGTTATGTATTATTACACTGAGATCTCTGTCCATTTTTCACATTCTTGCTGCCATTTATGCAGTGTGAAATGGAGTTGTCTAATATGTTTGAGATAATCTACTATAAAAAATTATCCTAAGTGTATCAGCTTTGGAGGAAAATATTACTGTGTGTTTTAATGAGCACATTGCTGTTATATTTTTTGGACAATTTACTTCACATCTCATACAAGTCATTAAATTTCAGGAGCCAAGGAAAGAAAATAAACCAGAATGAGATTTCTCTAGTCTACCCATACAATAACTAATCTTCCTTAATATTCTTTGCCGTGTTCCCCTGCTCCTATGTTTACACACACATTTCCCTCCATGATTGTGACTTCTCTTTTGCAGGTGTCAGTCTTTGATGCTCATTGCTTTTATATGAATTTTCCTGCAAAAGCTACGGTTTTCTCTCTTGGATTTGATGGGGATACAGTGGCAGGAAGATCTTTCTTACATTACTAAACTCACTGTATCCTTTTGTTCTGTGTTTGCAGTTTAAATCTAGCTAGTCTGTGTTACTGTTGTAGCTGGGTTTTGATTGCTCTTTCCCTACTGTCCCCCTACGTTAGAATAACCTTTATGGCCCTAGAAGTAGCTAGTTATGGGGTTATCTTTGAAAACATGATTGGTGTGCACTGTGGGAGAGATAATTCCCTTGCCCCTACAGAGAGCCTCAAACAAATCCCTGGGGAGTGAAGGGGCCTGTCCATGAGTAAATGAAATAAGGAGTGTGCTTTACCATGTCAGTTTTATGATGAGACTAAGCTGGGAGGAGTTACAGATGCACCATGTTGGATGTAACCTGGACTTCAGCCCAGATTCTAAACCAAATTCAAAGTTAATGTGAACACTCACAGGACCAGCCTGAAGCGTGATACTCAGCTCAGTGGAGACAGTACAAGATACTGGTCTGAAACACCTGCACAAAGCCAAGGTGATGGATGCTGATGGAGTAATGTGTCTGCAGGAAAGCATGAAAGGCTACAGGAGCCACAGGCTGAATGTGAGACAACAGCTGTCATACAATGGCAAAAAAGGCAAACACATAAATAAAGATATCAGCCATAAGACACAGGAAGTAAGGCATGGGCTAAAGCCAGGCTTTGAGTGAAGCATGGTATCCAGTTTAAGCATTACTCTTAAAAAAAGATAAAGATCAACTGAACTGAGTCTGTGAAAGAGCAATGAGGGTATCACAGACCTATTAAACTTGATTTATGATGAGGCGATTTAAACAAGGAGCTTGTTAACCTAATAAAGAAAAGAACTGAGAAGGCAAATGGTAAAAATTGAATCACTGATTAAAGCTATCTCCTTATGCATCTTTTTATTTCAGAAGTTGAGATCATAGCCTTAATCACACTTTTCATTGGTCAATGAATTAATTATCCTGTTTGATTTTAATTCTGAACTGAAAAACCTATATTCTGTTTATAGGCCACTTTGCAGACTTTGAAGATATTGCACAGAAAACTGTGTTAGGGCTTTGACTTCAGGGTTTTGATCTTTAAGAATTCAGTTGAATTAACAATTTTTATTTTATAAAAACTCCAGTCACTATGAAGGATAATATCCATTTCTCTTATTCTAGGCTGTAGGATTGCAGCAACAACTGCAAATGATTTCAAAACAGTTTTGTTTTACAAGAGGAAAGTAGTCACAGTTTCTAGCCTTGTCATTATAAATTCCTTTTCAAAGAAGTGGGTAGTGTAAACAATGTTTATGATTCATAAACTGGAATTGTTTTAAATACACAAGACCGTAGCTGTGTTTAACCTTCTTGTTTAAGCCATCAATCTTCCAATTTCTTGGTACTGGCTCAAGAGAATAACATCATATTTAATGTGTCTACAGGGAGATTGACTTCCTCAATTACCTCTAGATCCTGTTTAAGCACTTCAATCAGACTGATGCCTTTGTCCAGGTTTTTGACATGTTTGTATGTTTCTTTCATTCCCTACAATCAAGTCCCACTGAAATTCAACACAATCTTTTGTTCAAGAGGTAGCTTCTTGCAAAATGATAGAAAAGTTAAAGAAACTGCATAGTATTGATCAGGAGATTTATAAATAAATGTCTCATGATGCAGAATTGGTTTGAAATTACCCATATGCCCATCCTTCAGTCAACAGATCATGCTGCTGCTGAATGCTCTCCTGGAAGCCAGGGCATTGCACTTCTTCAGAATCATCCCAGAATACCTTTTCTCCTCAATTCATTTGCTTTAACAGAAAATGATCCACATATGTTTCCACCATCTTTTCTATCTTGCATTCCCTGCAGGCTTTTCCATGAGCTGGTCTGAGTTGTTTGCTTTGTTTTCCACCCAGGTTAGGAAATCTTAGAGAATTGAGTTTTTGGTAGTGATTCCTTTGCTCACAGGAACTGCTTTGTTCCTCGCACCATGTATATATTCCTTTCTTTAGCTGACTTGTAGATTCTCAACCACTCAGATGGTTGTGTTTCTGATTAGAGATGCATAACTACATGCTATTTTTTAAAGTATGTTATTTTTCATATTTAAGAGGCCACCTCCTAAATGTTCTCTTCTGTAATCTGCTTTCCACTGTGAGGATGCTGCTTTATCAGCCATGTAAAGGTTGCCATGCTTATTCTTTACCTTCACTAACAAACTTGGAAAGATTTTTCATTTCTGCTTCTCAAATGTTTGTCAAAGAGTCATTGTTGTCTCCACTAGCAGAGAAGCCACATGACCACTATTTCCTACCTTCATTCTTCACTGTGCAGTGAATGGACTGACCTCAGCATTGACAATGCTCCTTGTTGAGCTGGCTATGGGAGCTGCAAGACCACCCCTACAACTCCAGGCTTTCCTATCAGCTGATCAAAACTCTAAATCTTGTGTAAGGCTTGAGCTTTTCCGTTTCCATTCTTTAAGCTCATTCAAAATAATAGTGAAGAAAATCACAGAAGGAATTTATTTCAGCTAGTACTACACAGAGGACTCCATTAGAATGTCAAAAAGATCATTTCCTCTCATAGAACTTATGGCTGGTCATCCTATGGACAGTTTGAAGAAGTGGGGGATACATTACCCTTTGTTGTAGCAACATGCATACAGAACTGCATGTAATTGAACCCCATGCAAGTATTGCAGAAGGAAAATGAGCTCCCTTCTGAATTACCCTTGTCTCCTTATTTTAGGCACAGACAGAAGGATTAGAGGAATCCATTTAATCTGAATAGTTCTAGAAATATAAAGTGTTAAAATTAGCTCAACAAATGCATCTTGACACTATTTCTTGGCTGCAATGTGGTGGAGGTGACCAACATGCCAGGAAAGGCTTATTTCATCATTTAAGTGACAAGAGTAGCTGAAGAGCAGGAGGGTGTGGGGGGCTAAAGTGATGCAGGAGATTATCTACGAAAATGTTATCAGAGAATGCTTGTGTCAGGTGGTGTGGAGCACATTGTTATTGCAGAAGCAGCAGGCACAGCATGAGAAGAGCAGACAGCTGGGGATGTAAAACCTGGTACTAGGCAGGAACTGAACCCCCACCCACCACACAGATCACTGAGATCACTCACAGGGGTGGGATTTCTTCTTTCTTTGCTTCTTTTCATGAAATGCAAGGAAACTTCACATTCTGAAAATGTAAATTTTGAGGGTTTCACTAAGAAAATGTAATTGTAGAGCTTTTTAATGAGGAAACAAATTGTAATTATTTGACAACCAAGCTGTAAACAGAAGACTGAGTTCTTTTAAATGTCTTGTGAACTGAGTAAAAAGGCTGTATGTTGGAATACAAATTAAAAAAAAAAAAGAAGAGGTCTGAACTACCAGATTCTAGTTAAAATTCCAGAAAATCTAAATGGCAAATTTATAAAACTTATAACGATAAACCATCTTGCTATGTTTAATTTAATTTCATAAAAGATAATAGAAATAGTCAATGTTTTGTAGTTGATAAAAATGCAATATGCATAGTGCTTTCTGTGTATCTCCACAGTAAAATACCTCTCCTGAAACTGGAGGAGGTTCAGACATTTAACTTACCCAGAAAGTCAGTTTATTTGGACTGAATTCTTTTGCCACCTGCTGAAGGTTGGAGATTGGTTTTCCATGGCACGAGCTGATACATAGACTATTACAGCAAAAAGTAAATGTCAAAAGAGATAATTGTGAAAGATGTCACGTACCTAAAAGGTGGATGTTTTTCTAAGGGAAACCCCATTTTTTAATGGATTATATTTATTTTTGCATTGTGATTTTTTCTGAAGTTCCAAAATAGTGGAGAGAATGCTGGTGTATTAGATACAAGCAAACATGAAGTTGGCCCTGTCCTATAAATTATTGTGATTTTTATGGAGGAGAAATACACAGACTATACAAGCCTTTGTATATTCTGTCAGCATATGATTGGTGGTTCTTGTATTACAAAATTCAAATGAGTTTGATATTGTGTTTCTTACGTAGAGCTATACTCTGCATAAATACCAAATAAATAACAAAAAATATACCATAACAAAGAAACATCAAAGAAAAACACCTGAGAAAAGGAGAACTAAATGTAAGAGAGTAAAAATTACTTAAGGCAGTTGACTGTCATATTCTTGCTCCTTTGCATTTGCCTTGTTGCTACACAAAATTATGAGTTTCCACACAATCCAACACGATCGGGTTTGTGTCTTCTCTTCTGTTCGGCAGTTAAAGTTGCTTTCTCTTTCCTGCATCCCGGTTTCTCTGGGCCTAAAGGGCTCAATTAGAAATGGAAAACAGTTTTTCTATACCCTGACTGATTAGAAGAGCATAATGATGGGACCTTTAGAATTACTGGACTTGGCAGTAACAGAACCATAGCAAACAGAACCGTGTCCTGCAGGGAAGGAGCTGCTTGTAGTGCCTGGAAGGGGCACGGCAGCAGGCACAGTGCAGCAGTGGGACTGCATGCAGGCAGACTGCAATTCAGGGGAAAGCTGTTTTGTGGTACCAGATGGCATGCATGATGGTAGATGCTCAGCCCAAGGGCTATCAAAATCACAATGATGCCTTCTGCTCAGCACATCCATCGCTCCCCAGTTAACCCCTTGGTTAACTGAAGTTCTTGTATTTTCCATGGTAACCTGTACCACTAGACTGATGTTATAGAGTCTTTGCTCCTGGAGCAATATGCCATGCAGGGCTTTTCTCCTTTCTTACCACATGGGATACCCTTGCCAAGAGTTATGGGTCTTCTGCCTCTAAAATCCTATAGTGTAAGTCAGCATTTAATGCTAAAAACTGCCTGTTTCATTGAAAACACTCTTATAGCTGAGGCTCAGAGACAGCAATAAGCATTTCTTGAAAGGAAAGTATGATTTTTCTAAGTAATGCAGAAACATTAGTGTCAATAATCAATGGCATTAAATTATGTGAAAATTTTCCCCTGTACTACTATTCTACATCCAAGGTTTTTGGTTTTTTTTGGTTTTTTTTTTTTAACTGGATATAGATTTCCTTCATCTTCTGTCAGTGTGTTTCCCAGGAAATACTCTCATGATTGGACTGCAGGGGAGCAGGAATGTTGTAGCAACACTTAAAGAGAAAATATATATTTGGAAGCATATGACTTGAGACATTGTTTGAGCTTAGCTTGTGCCACCCCAAAATCACACGTTTCAGCTTTATAAAGTAAGGCATACTGAACACGAGTTGAAGCTCAACAAAGCATTTACAATTCAAATTTTGTGCCTGTCTAGCTTGCCTGTCACTGAAAGTTAGGCTTACATTCACAAAGGGGGTTATTCAAAAGCAAAAGAAAATGCTGTTTCTATAAAAAAAATTAAAATGTAGTGCATATTCAGATAAGCAACTGTTGTACATTATCTGGAAGCAAAAGTGATGGTAGCAGTGAGTGCAGTGACCTGTGCTGTAAGTAAAATCGGCTTGAATTGTCAGATATCAGCTCACCACAAAAGGCATAATGTTTTATCCCTATTCCCCTGTCCCTGGACTCACTCATCTGTGCTGAGGTGATGCTTCTAAGGATCATCATAGTAACTTTTAAACTCACCTCAAGGAAATGGCTTCCACTACAAACATCTTTCAAACTACTTTGTACTTCTTCAGTAGCACAGCTGTTGGCAATACAGTGAAAATCTAACCCCTTTTTGAGAGAAGCCTGCAGTGAACTGCTGAGTCCCCAAAGCCCTACTGTTCCCAGTACAGCTGCTCTATGTGTTACCTGTTTGGGGTTTTTAAACCTTTGAAGAGCTTAAGAACTGTAGGCTGCTAGCACCCCAAGGAAGTATCAGTCTGGTGAAACTATAATTCATAGTTTGGATGCTCTGGTACTACAGGATAAACATTCTTAGAGTGGAAATTTGGGTTATTAATCACCATTATCTGTTAATTTATTGTCACAATGTGATTTGGCAGCAGTAATATTCTGCTATAATCCAAAACATTAGAGGCATTTTCTAATTTCCAGTTTCATTGCTTGAAACTCAGCTCTTTTATGTATTTCTCTCCTTCTGTTAGTAAATGTGTACCAAGAACATTTGTCATGATGTTATCTCTGATGATTATGTCATTGACTTAGGCACTAGTAAATATTCTATACTCTGTTTTATTTAATGCATTCATTTATTTAAAATATCTAACTGGTTCAGCTTTGTTACCAACAGTAAAAAATTGCAACTAGATTGTTTGTGCATTGGATCTTATTGCTCCCTTTCTCTTACTGCATCACTGGCTTTTTTCCCTGTCACCTAGTCAGCCTAGCCAGTTTTTCCTCTCACCCTGAAGAGGGTATCTTCACTTGATTCAATAAATTCCTCTAGACATGTTTGACTCTTTGGCCTAGATTTCCCCCAACTGCACTAGAAGCTCAGACAACTTGCTTATGTATCATGCAAGAGTCATCACACGATGTGAGCCCATGAAATAGTGTATATAGACTCTATTCAGCCAGTTCAGATTTAAATATGAAAAGAGTAAAATAAAGTGACGTATTCTCACTGAGGGTGGGAGCGAAGATGAATTTAATTAGTTAAAAATCTATTAGCATGTTGAACTGCAGAAAGCTCTATGAAAATTTTCTTTAAAGAAGAAAGGGAATCTAGCAACAGTTTCTGCAAATTTTACAAATGCCTTCTTACTACCTAAACGAAACTAAAACTGTCTCAAAATGAAATTCTCCTCTTGTTGATGAAGATAAGCCTACATTTTTCCCTAGCATCTTCATTCATTTCATACAAAGCACATGTGAAAAATCTTGGGTACAAGTTCAAACTTCATTTACTGCTGTCAGTAGTTCCACTGATTGGCAGTTTTCCTATCATGTAGCTACCTAACTTAAAAAAAATGTGAAATTTGTTTGTAAGCCCTGGGTTTTCTAAAATGTCTTCAATGATTAGACACAGGTAGGGACTGGGAAGGAATAACAATGCCAGATCAGGATTACAGTAAGTTTTTTTCAAGCCAAATATACTAGGAAAAAAAAATCAGGCCTTCAACATGTTTGTGCCTTTCTTTAGTGTAAATGAAAATTGGTTCTGAAGAGAACTGGAAAACTGAGGAATAGCCTGTGCCCAGGGGTGCATCCTGCTGTGTCTCTTTACAGTGGGAAGGGCAAGAGGTTTCAGGAAAGTGAGTCAAACTGTTTCAATGAGAGAAAATTATGTGGTGGGAGTCTGTAACCATGGTGATGAAACCACTCAGGTACATCCGAGTCCAGGGGGACTGGATTGACAGTGGCTAATATCCAGAAAGCCACTTCAACCTCCCAAATTAAGGGGAAAAAGCAGTTTATGAAGAATAAAGACTTCACAAAATAATTTTTACTGATATTCAAGTGATTGAAATATGCTCAGTATGGTGTGCGTAGGTGCCTCATCTGAAATCCAGCACAAGAGGCATGGTTTTGGCAAAAGCAAGGCAGCAACAGATGCTTCTGACAACCAAGTTGTGTAACAGGTTTCTCTTTCTGCAGCCTAGGTCAGCTGTTTCTCACAGAAAGTTTAACTGAAATGTTAAGGCATCTGGTACTAATCAGAGGGATATGGAAAAAAAGGGAGGTGTGATACATACAACTGAGGCATGATCTTGTTTTCCTTACATTAATATTTCCACTGGATTCTTCATTTGCTAAAGTTGCACATAACCATAAACTCCACTACCTGAGCTTTTGTATGGCCACAAGAATTTTGTGTTTATCCCAACTAATAATAAAGAAACAAGACCTGCAGGTGGTTGAGAACTTTGTAGACTGACATGAGGAAGGACAGTGGGAATTATTTGAACAGGAGAGGCATTTGGTACATGTTGTAAACCCCACCACTTGTACTTTGCTGCACTGAACTGTGTTTTGATTCAGACATTTAGGCACTGGCTAATA
Organism: Irena cyanogastra; assembly: GCA_013397155.1. NCBI lineage: Eukaryota > Metazoa > Chordata > Aves > Passeriformes > Irenidae > Irena > Irena cyanogastra. The sequence continues at coordinate 189,957 of VWZV01012727.1, read as the reverse complement.
AGAGTGTTTTGATAAGGTATCTGTGAGGTTGCACTGTTTTGACACCAGGGCTATTTAGAAGCTATTTTTAGGTCACTGTGATGTTAATGGTATCATAAATGTGGTACTATTAGGCATGGAAATGAACTGCTTTTAGTCAGTGAAATATCTCACATACACTGCAGTGAATCCATAAGTAGATATGTGGATTTGGTGATCTGAGTTATAAAAAGTGTGTTTGAGGAATACCCATAGATTTCCCTAAAAAAATACCTTTACTGTTTGTCATTTATTTTGCCCTGCCAAACCAAGAAAGTTGTGACCCAGAAATAGATAACAAAGCCCTGCTAAGTTTTTGCTTTGAAAGATGCTTCTTTTGAGTGGCTGCAATAGTGTAAATAGGAAATAATTTTGAAAGATGCTTCTTTTGAGTGGCTGCAATAGTGTAAATAGGAAATAATTTTGCCTCTGAATTTCTGCTGAAGTAAACCTTGGCTTATTGTAATAATTTTAATATCTCTTATCACACTTGAACCTAACAATATTAATTGAATCCTGTGTAATCTAACACACCAACTTGCCCTGTCATGAGAAAAACATCAGTCAGAAATCACAGTTAATCATTGCAAAAATGTATTAGGAAAAATAAGTCTTGCTCATTTACTATTCACAGAAGTGGGTGATCTGTAGAATGCCTCCCAGTCTAGGAAAACAAAATTATGTCAATATTTACATGTTATTAAATCAGCAACAGCAGATGCAGTCTGAATAGCTATGTGGTGTAGTTTCATATGACATGCCTTCAGTAATATGCTACTGAAAATGAGAATAAGGAGTTTATAACATGCAATTTCTGAAATTTATTGCAGTCTTGATCATTACACTGCACTTACTGCAGCAGAACTTACAACTGTAAACTACTGTAATGTGTATCATCTGCACATCAGTAATAACCATTAGCAATTAGCTACAAACAGTTATTTCCAACATCACTTACAAAAACCAATTTCAAGTTGTCACTTTAAAAAGCTGCAGTAAAGACTAGGAGTTTTCTTCAGGAAAATGTACATTTATTTTCAGGTACAATCTGACCTATTAATGAAGAATATTTAAACTATGACCACAAGCACTGACACAAATAGCTTTTTCCATTCTTAACACAAATATAGTTTCATAGATTGAAGCTACCATGCGTTTTTGATTGTTCTTAAGAGAAAACATTATTCAAATATATCCATTGCTTAATTTCTGCTACCCACTCTGCCCCTCACCATTTTCATCATCACTCTGAATAGCAAGTCCAGCCTCATTCCTGGGTGAGACAGCTCCCATAGCAGGGCAAACCTTGTGAGAAGGTACATCTTTCTCTTCCATTAATTAACATCTTTTATCATACACATACTAAAAAAAAAATTATCTCCTGTGCATAATAATTTCCTGTGTGGCCTTGACTGTGAGAAGAGTGCCTGCCCATGAGCTGGAAGATGTGTGTGGGCAGGGACAGTTCACTCTCTGAGGGATGGAGCCAGCTGAAGCTCATGCAACAGAAACAGAAGGGTAGCAGGCAGTTGGGAAGTCACACTCCAGGGTAGTATATTGTCAGGTTTATCAGTACCTCCCCAGGATGGGTTTTAGTGTGGAGAGGGTGAGATATCTCTCAGAGCTTGAAGATATAATTTTGGTTGGTTGGTTGGTTTTGAAGGAGTTAGACTCTGACATTCTTATGTGTTTCTGGTTTGTGTAAGAAGAAAGAAATGTATTGAGGAAAATACAAATTGAATCTTTAACATCTGAATCCATGTACAGTTCATATATGGTCACCTAGAAACTAATCAATGGGAATCAAAATGAAAAACCACTTACCTTGTACCTTTTTTAAGGCAACACCAGGTTTATTTCAGGGCTGCTCTCCAGAGGAGGCACTAGGAATGCTGAATGATAGTTGTTAAATGCTCAGAAATATGGATAATCACTAAATGAAAGGAAGTACGCCAATGGCATCTCCAAGTTCTTGTCTGTATCTTATCTGTATCTTTTTTTGCCTTCAAGAAAATACCTAAGGATAATTGCATGCAAAAAAACCCACAGCCAAACATCTTAAGCTCAATGCTTCTTAAGGAGACTTACTGTCACAGTGAAGCAGGACTAGAGATTATCTCAAGAGACCATTACTCCGTGCCTCTGCCCCAGGACAGGATCAACATTGTCACTGTCATATCCGACAGAAGCTTACAGTCATTTTACTGAGAGAGATGTCATAATTTACCTAGGCAGTCTGCTCCAGTGCTTAATTATCCTTATTCTTAAAAAGTTTTTCCAAATTCTTGCCTTGGTCTTCCTTACAGCCCATTAGCTCTTGTCCTGACAGTGTAGCCCATGAAGAACAGATTGCAGTCACACCCAAGTATTCCCCAAAGACACACTCCTGAAAAGAACAGGATAGCAAGAGTGTATTTTCCCACAAGAATTAATGGTGGGGAAAATGCATACAGGGTCTTAAGAACTACACATGGTTTAAAATCACAGGGAGCAGGATCACCGGGAGGAGAGTCTCTTTTCTGCTGCTGTCCTTTCAGCACAGATCACTGTTCTAAAAAATATCATTTGCACCATCTATGAGACAATGCCCAAGAAAGCTCTTGCAGTGTAAGCATTCCTTATTTCTCTTTCTGGACAGTTGCATCTTCATCATATTCCTGAGATAAATCAAAACCAATCCATCATAGGTGAGAACAGAAAAAATGGGGCAAGGATGGTGGTTAGTGGAGCACAGTATTAAATGGTCAGCAGCAGAACCTTTAAGTAGTGGACAGAGAAACAGAGGACAATGAGATGTCACTGTATTGCCTTAATGTCTGCTGAACCCTTCTACACAGATAGAAATTATCATAGTTTTCCCACTATTCTCTCTCCTGCAAGCCATCCAACACCTATTTGCTCTGCCTTTTGTTCATCTCCATATTTACAAGTAGTGAAATGGGTTGACAGAGATGACCTGGTCACTCTTTATTTTGTGGATCATATTATATTTCTACTTTCTGGAGGGATTGGCTGCCTGAACTACGAGTTGTTTTTACTTTGATCTAATTATCTCACTATTCTTAATACATACTTCAAATTTGACTTCAGAATGGGGGTGAACAAATGCATGGGAGATGTCTAATGACTGTAAGAGTAAGGGGTGAAGGTGGCCAGGGGAAGAGGTAAATGTATGGCTGCTATGTGCCTTGGGAATGGACGCCATACTCCTATAACCCCTCTGTGTTAAGAGCAGTGTTTCCCCATCCCTCTGGCATGGGCCTTTTGTTGCTGGGGAACTTACACGGAGACATGGAGAACTCTCCCTGTGTGGTGGCTGTGTGCCTGAGAAGTGGTCAATCACTCATCCCTCTGAAACAAGGCAATGGGGTCCCTCACTCTGACCAGGACCCGTACAGGGGCAACAGTTTACAGGGATGGCTTTGCCATGCAATCCAATTGCAAAATAGCTGGCACTTGACAACTGTTGGGGCTGCTGCCAAGGGCAGTCTGTGTCTGAGAAGTCACAACCCTCTTCTCCATGGACATCTCCTCACTGCTCTCCTCTCCCTGGAGGCTCATGGCATGGGGCACAGGCTGCACCCAGGCAGTGACAGCAGCAGGAGGCACTGACGACGTGACAGCTCCTTCCTTCTGGCAGGTGGTGTCATGGTGATAGGAAACCAGCTCATTGCTGAAGTTGACCCTCTCCACGGGGGATTCGGGTGTGCCACAGCAGCAGCACCGGCAGCCCAAGAGATTGCTGAAAGCCCTCCTGAAGTCTGCGTTGAAAGCATAGATCACTGGATTCACTGAGGAGTTGGCCCAGCCAAACCAGACAAAGACGTTGAAGGTGGTCTGGCCAATACAGAGTGACTGTCCTTCAGGGTCCTCCTCGAGGTTGGGCTGGCAGAAAGGCAGCAGACAGTTCAGCAGGAAGAAGGGCAGCCAGCAGCAAACAAAGACTCCCATTATGATAGAAAGGGTCTGCAGCACTCTGGTCTCCTTGTGCAAGGAACTCCGCAAAGAGGAGGTGGGCTCCTTGCCAGGAGCTGGCCACTGCCCCCCTGCTCTCTCAAGGGTGGAGATGCGGCGGATCTGGGCCTGGGCAATTCTGTAGATCCTGGTATAGGTGATGATCATTATGGCCACAGGGATGTAGAAGCTGATAAGGGAGGAGGTGATGGCATAAGTGCGGTTCAATCTGACATCACAGCGGGGTGTCCCAGGCAGCCAGGAGCCTGGATCTCTACTATCCTTGGCTTTATGCCAGTGTAGCTGGACCGGGATGAAGGAGATGAGGATGGAGAGAGCCCAGGCCATGGCTATCATGGCACAAGCAAGGCGCTGCGTCATCCTGCGCTCATAGCGAAAGGGGCTGGCGATGGCCCAGTACCGGTCCAGGCTGATGATGCAGAGGTGGAGGATGGAGGCGGTGGAGCACATGATGTCGAAGGCCACCCAGGTGTCACAAAAGTGACTGCCAAAGAGCCAGGAACCTCCAGCCACCTCAGTGACCGCCTTCCAGGGCATCACCAAAAGGGCCACGCAGAGGTCCGAGATGGCCAGCGACAGGACGAACCAGTTTGTGACCTTGTTGCGGAGGTGGCGGAAGCGCAGGACGGCGAGGCACACAAGCGCATTGCCCAGCAGCGTGCTCAGCACCAGGGCGCCCAGCAGGCACCCGGTGAGTGCCCGCAGCACCCACGGGCCGCCCCCCAGCGCCGCGNGAGCGGCCGCCCGCGGGGGCATCTCCGCCCGCCGCCCTCGGTGTGCGCCGCGGCAGCTCGGGCTGTCCCGGGCTACTCACCCGCCGGCTGCCGGGGCCTCGCCTCTCGCCTCCCGGCTCGCCTCTCGCCGCTCCCGGGGGCCGGAGGGAGGGGCTGTCCCGCCGGCTGCCCGCGGCTGCGGCCCCCGCGCCGCCGAACCGGGCGGGGGCCGGCCGGGAACGGATCGGGCGCTCTTCCCAACCGCGCGGGGGGAGCTTTCGCCACAGCATCGCCCTGGGAAGAGCCCTTTCCCAGCCCTCAACCTGTACTTGTACAAGTGTCAGGAGCGGGGCAGGACCTGGCGGTTTCAAAGTGTCTCCTTTTGGAGACCGCGATCACACTTCAGCTTGGTTAGCGAGCAGGATGTCACTTCGTGTCGGTGTACATCCACTGGAAGTGCGCTCAGATCTGGCTGGCAGAACCTGTTTTCAACAAAATAGTATTGTGCCGTTTATTTTTTGTTTTAAATTTTTATGTAACGAAACCAAAAGCACAGAACCCTAAGATCTCTAGTTTGGATCTGCTGCATTTTGGCAATAAGTTGTTCACAGCACCCAAACCCTGCCTCTTTATTTTTCAGCCAAAGGTGTCTTCTGGTGTATTTTAACAGTCTTCTATTTGTTATTATAATAATATGCATATTGTCATTGTAAATAATTACAGCATGTATTTACAGCCTACATTCAATAAAGTATCCTAATGCAAATAGGGTATAATCCTTCATTTTCAAAGAATTTGCATGGTAAACCTGTTATGAGAAAAAAGATATTAGGACGTGAATAGAATATATCAATTAATGCAATTTATTGACATGGCAAACAGGTATTTATTTTTACATTAGGTATTTTTTTTATTTCTTTGCCTCTTAATTAAAACTACTCCAGTCACTAGTTCCAATACAAATAATTTTCAAGCAGTAAGTATCTGATTTCCATTGTACTCTTATGATATTTCTGGTAATTAGTAGAGAGAGTGGAAATTTTTAAAATAAACCTTGAACAGCATAGCTGGCAGCTTACCCTGTAAAAAAAATCAGTATATTTAAGCTAAACTAGTTGGATTGTGCCATTTCATAACAGATTGTTAACATTTGGTCCTGTTTTCTAAGATTCTATTTTCTTTGTGCCTTGGACACGACAGTCTTCATTAAGCAGCCCACTGTGTTATTCCTGCTATGATACTGAAAACTGGAATGCACTTCTTGTTAATGTGTTTATCTGTAAGACTAACTTATAATTCAAACATCTGCTGGAGGATCTTCTCTAATTAAATATATACTTTGTTAAAGCAGTAGGAGCTGTAAAAATAACATAGGGCTGGCATGTAAGAACCAACTCCACTTTCATCTTATTTGGAACCATCTGTAGTTCCACATGCGTGGATTTTGCCAACATCTGCAAAACACAGTAGGTCTCTGATGTTCATTGCAATAGTAAGGACTAATCTTAGTTTGTAAGAATTATCTACACACTTGCTAACTTGACTTGATAGATCTACTTTTATGTAGCAATCAATGGAATGACTCCAAAGGACAGGATATGTTTGTGAAGGATTGTAAGTGGGACAGTAGCTGGACCTAAGGCAATACAGCACTGAAAAGGAAAGAGCAATGCTTTTGCATATTCAGCAGACAGTAGGGCTGCAGGGCTCTGTAGCACAAGGTAGCCAGCATTCTCCATATTAAATTAACTCTGTGTATCTCCTGTTCCCAAGATCACATTATGCTCTGTGAATAGCTCCTTTCTAGCATGCATTATAGAGTGTATATGATGATGCTGTTCTGTGTGCATATCTGTGAGTGCCCTACCTCAGAATTTTGTGGCTGTTGGTTGAAGTAAAATGACTGACCAATCTCAAAAAATAAATTTCTGATTGTTGTAAGTAAAGTAGGCATCTAGGTTGAAGTCAGAACCCCTCCTAATATCCTCACTGATAGGAAGGTTGTAGTTTGGACTCAACCCTTACTAAACACAATAGAATTTGCACAGAGAGAGACATTGTGAATGCTCTTACCATAAAGAAAACGTCAACAGACACATTCATCTTCTTAGATACCAGTGGATCCAAGTGGAAGATGTAAATGCTTAAGGAACTATACAGTGAGTCAGTGGCAAAGACAGAAATAGAAGCATTGCCCTGCTTTTATTCCTATATTGGGCCAGAAGGAGTGAAGTGTAAGCTTATGGGAGAGGGAGGAAAGAAAAACATAGGGGAAAACAACACACTGTATGAAAATAAGTGTGTGAAGTGAGTTGCAAGTGCTGTAAGCTTTGATTTTAACTATTTCTTGAATTTATCTTATTGGGGATAGAACAGGAAAGTTCTGGGCAAAATAATGGAAAAAATACTGATGGTATGGATAAATCAGCCTCTCATGACTTCAGAAAATTTGCAAGCTTGTTTCATCTGTGAAAAATACAAACTTATCCAGGGAATATATGTAAGACATATTGCAATATGCATATGATGGCTTGATATAGTATTTTTTTTTAATGTAATCACTGCATTTAAAATCTTTCTTCCTCCAAGAAGGAATTTATATAAGAAACCAAAATCAGTTTTCTTCTCTTTCCCCTTTTTTTCTCCTTGTCTTACTTCCCCCTTGTAAAATTACGTCATCCTAGACTAAATGCTCACATGTTTTATAGCACATATGATTAAGAGGAGACCTGATTCAGAAATTAAAATTGAGTCTTTAACAGTTTACTATGGCTGCATTTGGAGCTCATTACTTAGTCTAGCTCACTGACATGCTGGCTGGACAACTGAGGCAGGTTAAAGCTCAGTGCTCAAACAGGACATGATAATTCAACCCAAGCCTCAAGGTGCCTCCAGGAAGGGCACTGCCGTTGTCATGTCCTGTGCTGTGGTGCCACGGACACTGGTGCTGGGGGGAATGAGCCTCCAGCAGGTGAACGGCAGGGTCTGCTCAGTGCCTGGGAGCTGTGTGCAGGGTGAGTGCCAAGTGTCACTGATGATGTGTGCGCTCATACAGGCAGCGACTGGAGCTTGCAGCCACATTGATCCAGTGTTAGCATTTCTGATTTGTCAAATTAATGTTTGTTTTGACCTAGGAAAAGCAAATTAATACCAAAGTGGCTAATTAAATAGTTAATTCAATTTTGAGATCTTGTCCAAGTCGGGGAAGATTATTATAACAGACTTCGGAAAGTGGTGTCAATTTTTAGTATGTGGTCTCACTGTTTGAAATGTATTGAGGTACTGATAAAATTATGCTGTGGCTAAGTTGTCTTCCTTGCAGTCTGAAAAGCCATTAATACCATGTGAATCAGACTAAACTGGGGTTTGTGTTTAGCTCTGACTTCACAGTCCCGTTGGGGACTGATTTTAAATGTATTGGAAAAAATGTTACATCTGAAACCAGTATAATTATCTGTCTACCCATCTATTCATCTTTGCATAGCTAAAGAATCTTTTTGTACACATATGTGTGTCTGTACACCTATAATCTTGGCTTTATACATTATATTTATGCTTTCAGTGCAATGTGAGTTTTGTGAACTTGATCATATACTGAGACTGCTAACCTACTTGTATAGTGGATCCAGCATTTACTGCTGAAATAGTAGTTTATTACAGAGATATGGATTAGCTGTATGAGTGAACTGGAAGTTGATGAATAATTCATTGTTCCAGAAACTGTCTGGAGAAGTTAGAGGAAGAATAACTAAATTGACAGCTAAGTACAAAAAGCATGTTTAGTCTGCTCAGACTTAAGAGAAATAATTTGAATTTGTGTCATCCAATACAGAGTCCACTCTGTAGCTCTTCACATATTTTGAAGTTAATATCTTTCTCTCAGTAATTTCACCATGAGTTTTTTAGCAAATCAGCTCTTGAGTTTGGAATACTTTTAAAGTAAAGTAAGGACAAATAAAAAATATGTAATATGCAACCTAATTACTTTTCTGGGAAAAGGGCGTGACTTCTGAATAGAAAGGCCAGAGATTCCGAATTCACTTTTTGGGAAGCCCCCCAAGCATTACTGTATGAGAGCTTATGAACTCCAGTCTGTAGGGGGGCTGTGATGCTTTCTATGATCTAATTTGGAAAGCCTATCTTTGTAATTGGGATTCCTGTGTAAGGGCATTAGGACAACAAAAACTATAGGTAAATGGCTTTTCCACAACACTTACTGCTATCACAGCACAAGGGGTTCTCAGCTGTGAAGATGCCAGCTTTTTCTGGCTGGACCACCAAGCAGCTGAGCTGATTTCCTGGAAAGATAAAGAGAAGTTGCACTATTTTGACCCTTCAGGTCTCACATGAAAGCTCCATACTTTTTCCAGCACCTAACCTCTTAATGTGTAAGTGCTTTCAGAGTTCTTGGGTATACCACCTAGACAAGACGACTCTTACACTTTTAAAATTATAGGATTGCTCTGATTTATCTTACAGATACTCTTTAGTTTGAGAGAAAGCTTTGTTTTCATTACTTACATTTCAAACAACAGTTTCATTACTGTTTTCATATATACTTTAAGATACAAATGCCTCATTGACTGTTAAGCACTTATAAAACTAGCTTTAAAATTAAGATTAAAATATGCAGTCCGCCCCATGTTTCTAATAGAGGGCACACACAGATCTTGAAGAATGAAAGATTTTTGAAATTCACTCTTACCAACTGATGTGGCAGAACTACTTCCAAATAATTCTCAGATCCCTGTAGAAATTATTAATTTGTCTCTACTTATGGCAATATATTTCCAACATAGCAGACAAATGATGTCTTTGCTTTGCTTCAGAATATGCAAATTTAAATTAATTAAAAATAAATGTGCATTTTCCTTACTTTTTTGCCCATGTCCCCACAATGTGTAAATAATTTTTTGAGAGATAATGTGCATTATTTTCAAAGGATAGACTGCAAACAGATTTTCTGTCTACACAGGGCAGTGCCCAGCACTCAGAATTAAGAAGTCAAATTTAATCTCTAATCATGATTTGACTTTAAAGAATTTCAGACAGCCACAACATTGCTTTTTGTTTTGTTTCGTGTTCATTTATTTCAGAGATTTAGTGTAACAGAGCCTATGAGCAAGCTGGCAAGACTTCTAGCACCTGGGAGATGACCTACTTGATAGTCTCAACTTCAGTGTTTCATAAGGAGCATTTCAGTCTCTCATCTGCCACTGCCACTAGTAAGGATTGGTGCTCGGAAACTGTGTTTGAGGGTTAGCAGTGGCTCAGTACAGAGAACAGAAGCAAGGCAGAAGTGATGCCAGGAGGCAGATAAAAGCCTTTTGAAGGGTTCACAGCCCTATATTCACTCTTCTTTCTCTGAAGATTTCACATCCCTATAATCTATCCAACACCTATTTTAGAGTAATCTTTGGATTCCTCTCACTCATTTGACAGCACACATTTTCTATTACCTAAGTTAGGGTATGAGCCCATTCTGGAAAGCCTAATTTAGCCACTTACTGCAAGCTCATGGCTGGACCACAGCATGTAAAGTAGCTGGGCATTGATGCTCAAGGATACTTACAGACTTGTAGGCACAACAGATAAGGTTCCGCAGCTTACACTTACTACTTGGAAATTGACTCAGATTCAAGTTCTCATTCTTAATATGCAAATTAATCTGGGTTTCCTGCTGGTAAAATGCTCATAGTAAAGATCACAGTAGTAATAACTACTTCGAAATTATCCCTGGTCAGAAACAAATCCTTCCTGCAGGAGTCCTTTGATTACAATCATTGCCCCAGAAGTTCCAACAGCTCACACACCTTGCCATCTCGTGCTCCATGTTCCTTCTCCAGCAAGGGCTGAGCAAGTTTGTGTTTGAATAAAAAACAGATAAACAAAAGCCCTTTTCTGTAGTATTTGCTTCTTTTCCTGTGGTAGAACATGCCAAATATCAGCTGCACTGGCTATAGCTTGCATGATAGGTACTTTCCTTGAGACAATCCTGTTTAGACTGGGCACAGGTCTCTTTCAGTTCTTCCTTGATGTTCCATCTATGGAAACAATTACACAGAGAAGTGGAGGCAGGCTGTATGATTGGTTCTTAAGACTGAGTCAGAATAAAATAAGTTATGCCCTTGGAACTGAAAAATAAGAAGTGTTCCATGGTCCCACTGTTCAGCCACAGCCATCACCTAATAGCTCCATTTACAGCAGGGTTGGATTGGGACACTTCACTGATGAGCATAACACGGAAAACTTTATAGAAAAATTCAGCAACACAAGTTCTCAGTGCTGTCTGGAAAATAGCTCAGGATACGTGTAGGATGCAACACTGCATAATTAGAAGGTGATATTTCTGTGTAGTAAATATACGCCTCTTTTTTTTTTTTTCTCATTTCCCTCATTCCTGTCCATCCATGGTGCCAAATGTTGCATCTTGGTTTGTACAAATAGACAAACATTTCTCAGCAAATATAATTAACAAATGTCCTTAATAAATAATATACTTTAAAAGTGTCTCCCCTTTTGCACTGCCTGTGATTAGTCCTACTCCTACTGGCTGTGCCTGGCTGCAGCATTTCCTGAGGGATTATCTGCCAGTTAAGTGCAGCTTAAACACACAGCAGTAAATTGAACCTTACCCTTTCCAACTTTCCAACCACTCCCTCTTATTCTGTTTGCCCAAGATAAGGGAGACTTGTTCTTTTAAGTATAAATTCCTTTTTACTATTATTTTGGACCTGGTTCAACATTCACAAGCAGTGCTTTCTAAACTGAGGTAGGCAGCTCTTGCTTTCAGCTATTTATTACTGTATCTGTATCTTCCAGCTTCATGTGCTGTGAAACCAACAGAATTGCTAGGACAGTAATGTCAAAAAAACATGGCAAAAAAAATTAGGTTATTTTTCATCTGTAAGATCAATTCATACCAATATTGTCACTGAAAACTTTTCACTCATTTGCTCTTGTACATTCTGTGTCAATTTCTTCAACTTTCTGTGAAAGGTTTGAAAGCTTCTATGCTGGTCATATCTCAAGAAAATAATTTATAATAGAATCCAATTAAAAGTTTTCATCTGCAAATAGTTCTAAGTCCCTTTCAGGTCTCACTGAGTTCAGGAGGAAAGACTCTTTCAAGTTTCATCTTAGTGAACTTTTTTTCTTAGAAGACTTCTCTTGCCACTAGATTTATCAGACAGAATTCAAAAGCACCCAGGACCTGACACTCAGTCTTGGCAATATTTTAGACTCATGTTGTATATTCATATGTAGCATCTGTAAGTTCAGGGTAAGTTAAAATCAGATCAACTAGATAATTCCTAAATATTTAATGTGAACTGACCTTATGATGAGGATGTGTTTGGAGAACGCAAAGACACACTCCTGTTCTCATAGCCCCCAATGTGTATTACAACATTATTCTAAAATTTTATTACAGAATATAAAGCAAATATGACCTGGCAAAAAAAAATTCCCATGAATTACGTTTTTTCCTGCTTTTGCTTTATCAGCAATAGAAATGATTTTATTAGTATTAATGACACAGTAAGCAAACAGCACAAGACCGAGACAGGAATTTGTTGTAATCACCACAGGGGAGAACTGACAAATCTTTATCAACAACATAATAATGTTAGAAAAGTAAACACTCTTATTGCATGTGACCATATATGTTGGTAGGAAAAGTGCAAAATAAAATCCCTGCAGTTGAATGAACTCCCAGAAAAAATATGAACTGCTGTAGGTTAAGAACAATGCTGCTATCCTGCCTAAAAACCAGAAAGTTTTTAAAACCTTCAAAACCAGTTGAGACTGAATATATGTGATTCAAAATTAGTGGATGAAATATGTAAGAGAATAGCTGTTCTTGGTTCTTTAAACCCCCTAGAAACCCAAAAGAGGTAGGTGGAGAACAACTGGCCAAAATGTTCTCAGGGAAAGGAGAAAAGGGCACAGAGCTCCTCCTCATTACAGTGACCCCCTTTTCACTTAAGGTGAAAAATATGTCTCCCCTAACAACACAGAGTTACTGCCTGAGCAAGTGACAATCTCAGGCTGAGAAACATGAAGTCTTGTTTTGTCTGTTGACACTTACTTGCTCTGTTTCTTTTGCTTCATCTATGTCTGTTCTCTGCCCATTTTGGTGCATCTCAAAGGGTGAATTTGTACAAAAAAAAAAAGAGAAAACTTGAAGTCTCTGTGAACACATCATGAGGTTTCTGGCAGACGTGGACAGAGACTGTGGATCAGGTAAGTAAGTGTCTAATTGGTTAACTGGATAGAAAGAGGAAAGCAAAAGAGGTTTGGATCATAACAGAAGTGGATTTTAAATGTCTTTCATTCATTTCTTCTACACTACTAAGAATCTGTGTGAGTACAAATCTGTTTTGGATGTGATAATAAATACTTCTGCTTGTTTCTATTTTAACCTGGCTTCAGATAAGGGTAATTTCTAGGTAACTCTCTGTCCACATGGATTTAATGACATTTAAACCAGGAGCATTTGGATACACTGGAGTCTTTGGCTTTTCTGTATTTTGATGGTGATAGCCAGAAGGAAACAGAAGTCTATATATAGGTATATCATCTAATTAGCCCTGTCTGGCAGTGGGAAACATGGAGGTTACATGGAAGGAGAGTCTTCCAGAGACTGTTAATAACCTGGAAAGGTTCCTGGTGCCTAACAGAGCAATGACAAGTACAGCTTAGCCCACAACAGTGCTCAGGGTGTTTTTGGCACTGTTTGAACCACCACTAGCATAAATATACACAAGCAAAGTAATACAGACTGAACGGCCTTAATACAGTGTGTTTGATCCACAGGCAGTGTAATTTAATTCTAGGACTGCAGCAGGACTGGGAGTGTGCCAAGGAGAAGCTTTCAGTGTGCAGGAGTCTGCCAAACAACTTAATTAATTGTTAGTTACACTCTGCAATGAGATCTTGTCCAGAGGGCTTTGTATTAAAAGTGCAAACTGCTATTAGTGGGGTGCAAGATGTTCTTTCCAAAGCAACATTTCCAAAGAAGTGAAAGCCTCGGGAGTGAACTGCCAGAGATCACAACTACATTGCAAATAGAAGAACATCTGAGCTTTTGGGACCACTAGGGTACAGCTCTTTCTATACATGGAATGGAGGAAGCCATTCCATATTTTAATTACAGAAGTAATGAAACAGCTCTGAGAAACCATCAGCTACATATTGGTTATGGTTGTACCTCTTCAGTAGGTATTTCAGTTAGCAGCATTGATTGGCACAAGAGTTAGACTAATATTTGAATCCTTGTTATGTTGTCCTTTTGATAATGAGAAGTCAGTGACGGGCATTGGCTTATTAATTATACAGTTTGTTGTTTGGGTTTTTTTACAGACTAGTGTTGTTTCTCAGTCTTTGTGAACAAATTATAAATTACAGTTTCCTCATTCATAATCTGCTATTTAGTCCCAATTCTTCCCTGTGGATTGCTCACAACATTCTGCAGACTACCCACTCATCCAAATCAGACTGAGCTGAAGTGGCTGAACACTTACCTGAGATGGGAAGTGCAGAATTAATTCCTTGCTTTGTTTTGCTTGTGTGCACAGCTTTTGCTTTACTTGTTAAACTGTCTGTATCTCTGCCTATGGATTTCCTCATTTTTACACAACCCCATCCCACGGAGAGATTGAGAGCAATGGCTGTGTGGGCCTTAGTTGTTGTCTGGGATTAAACCACAGCAGTCCTGGAGGTGGAAATCAATGCAAATCCAATGAACCAAATGGTGTTATTTTGTGCAACACAATGTGCTATGCTTTGGAACCCCTGGCATAATCCCCAACTATCCCTGCTGCACTGACTGAAATCAGTTCACCACAAGCCAGCCCTGCGTTACACCCTCAGTGCCAGTCTCCATTTCGCTCAGCTTGTTTAACATCTGGTACTGCTTTGCCACTGCTGCACTAATGAAACCACTGAAGTCTGTTCAAGGGTGACACTGCCTAGAGCATCCCAGGTAAACAATGTTGAGAACAAACGCAGACACTCTCTGGATCTGAGTGTTTCCTTAAACCTGAAATTGGCACTGGTAAAGGCAAGAGATCCTCTGTATCACCCAAGATGTGTATTCACTCAGCAGGCAGAGTGATCAGTCTCCACATGTCTGAGATGACCTCAATCACAGTGGAGAACAAAAAGCCTACCATCTTAGTTACAGCAAAACCTTAATTAGAAAGCTTTAGCTAACAAAAAGGCTTAATTAGTTCATCTTTGTTAATGGTTTCTTTTGACCAAAGTAGCATACAAAGTGTTCCCACAAGCGGTTCAGCTGTCATATTCAAAGGATAGGCAGTCCTGGAAATATTTACTGGGAATTTTTGCAAGCAGCTGAGGTCAATGGTCGCTTATTTGGCACAGCTGGAGCTGGATGAGGCTGCGTGCTTGCTATCAAGATAGACAAATCAGATTTGACTCAAGTCAAAAGAGGTGAGATCAGACTTCCTTGTTGCATGTATAGCACCAGTGTTGCATATCTGACCTCAAAAGTACAGTTACAAGATGACAAGAAAAAAAATCACTATTTTTTTTAAACTTGAGCAAAGCCCAGACTTATATTGCAAAGTGCTAACAAGAAGTCACAACACAATGAAATGCATCAACTTTTTATTTAGGTGAAGAATCCCAGTTTAAGCCTTTCCAAAATGCTCACAATTTTTAAGAAAAAAAAAAAAGAAAACTAAAGAGAGGCTGTTTCTTTCCCGTGGTGGGTCACACCTCCCTCTGGGCATGCTTCGCTTGCCTGCCTTTAACAGCAAGGCCCTCGAGGACTCTGCGACACCTTAGAAGGTGGGGTTGTAAAATGGAGAACTTCTTTGGCCAAGGATTTCCAGGACAATGGCACTTCCCTTCCTATGAACTGTGAGTATTTACTGTTGGAATACACAAGGAATCCGTTGGAGTGGGGTGTTGTTTTTTGTGTTTGGTTGGGATGAGGGGTAACCTACAAGAGCAAGGATGGGACCTCTGCTGCTACTGCTTTTCTGGGGACTTGAAGAATCTCTGCCTCTTCTTTTGCGTGTGACTTGTGGCCTTGCTCCGTTGCTCTCCTGCTGAGCCGAAGTTTCTTCTCTGAGAAATGTGGTGGGAAACAGAGCTGATGGGACCTGTAAATGTCTTCCATCTGCCTCCCCAGCGTTAACCTGAGGAGTTGTGACATGCCACCCCTGCTCAGGGGAGGATTCACCCCAGGATTTCGAAGTGCCGATCTCATTTCCCTTTTCTCCCTGTAACCCCCACACAGCCCAGGTTTTCCCTGTCTCCACCAAAACGCGACGCTGCTCTGCCCGGCCCTGCCCGGCCCTCGTGCCCACAGCTCCGCGCCCGGGGAGACAGCGGCGCCGGCGCTGCCTGGGCTCTCCGCGCCCTGCCCGGAGCCCGCGGGGCGGGTGTGTGCCGTGCGTGTGCCCGGCTGTCGGGACAGCTCGCTCAGTCCCAGCCGGAGCGGCTCTGGGGCAGGGACGGAGGGATGAGGCCGCAGGGCCGGGGTTTCTGCAGCTGCGGCACATCGGCGGAATGCGGTACATGCCGTGGAGCTTCTAGGTGGAATACGGTACTGGGGGGCGGGGCGCGGCCTCCACCGCGCCTCTGGCGGGGCAGGGCCTGTCTGGGTGGCATCTCTATGGTTCCGGGTGCGGCCCTGCCGGGAGGGCGAGCGCTTCCTGCCCGGCCTCTCTATGGTGACTTTCCGGGGGGAAGGGCCGCCGTCNCTGCTGCCGCTGCAGGAGCCGCCGCCGCCCCCTCGGGCAAGACGGGATGAGCCGGGGCCGGAGGAGGAGGAAGCGAAACTGCAGAACGGGGGCTTCCTTCCCTGCCCGGCGGGAGGCGTCCCCTCGGGAACCGCCTTGGAAGAGCCGCTGAGGAGCTGCCGGCTGCGGAGCGAGGCGGAGCGGCGCGGGGGGGCGGCGGCCGAGACTCCCTCGCCGCCCCGCAGCCCGGGGGGCGACGCGGGCAGCCGGGCGCTCGCCGCCTGCGGCGCGCGGAGCTGCCGGGACCGGGCAGAGCCCGCTGCACTGCCCCCGGCGGCCCTCGGCTTCACGGACGTGAACCTGAACTCCCGCAACACCTACGAGGTGAGCCGCCGCCGCAGCGCCCCGGAGCACCTGCCCCACGGAGGGACCGCGCCCACCGAGCCGGCACCGCCGCCGCAGGAGCCCGCGGAGAGGGCCCGGCACCGGGTGGGCATCGCCGGCGCCGGCAGCACTTTCGCTGAGTTCTTCACCAGGTAAAGGAGCCGGCGGCGGGGCCGGTGAGGCCGTCCCCGACAGAGCCTGGGCGAGGGGGATGCAGGTCTGCCGGCCCGGGTCACGGGTGGCCGTGGGCTGTTCTGCAGGAGCGCGTCTCGGGTCCGCTGGGTCTTACCGCGGGTCACGCGGGGAGCGATTGCGACCCTGACGGGCTCTTTCGCGCTAGCAAGCAGATACTTGTAGGACAGTATAGAGGCTTTGGATGTGACAGTAAGGTGATAAAGGCCCTTTTACTACTACGAACTACATGGACTTCAAACTGGAATTTGCTTCCTGTCCCAGGGCATATCGCTGTGTGAATGATCACAGTGGTATTCATTAAACCGCTTGGAGAATAAAGTCAAAGTTGTTGGTGTTGGAAACTCCCTTCAAATCGTCGTGGAAGTTGCCAAGTGTTGTAAAGCATTTTCTACTTGTTGACTGTGTAGATAGAGTTTACTTAGTTCTAAGTGTGTTGTTGAAAACTCCAAAGACTGTGCTTTGTTCTTGAATAGACTTGTGTTAAGTTTCTAGCACAAAACCAAAAGCTGTGGGATATCCAGCTTTGTCACCTGGGATCTCTGTGACATTACTCACTCTTCAGCATGCTACACAGGAGGTGCAGCTGAGCTATAATAATTTATAGCATATTCTGTATTACCTTTATTATGTTTGAAGTGAGGAATTGAATTTTCAGCAGTTTTAAGTCTCCCAAACTGAGGGGTTATAGTTGTTGTTTAAGTCTCTCTAATAGGACAGTAGGTCTCTTAAGTGTTTTAAGATGACAGAATAAGATTACTCTATTACTGAAGAATTGAGGTGGGAGAGGTTTGATCTTAAAGTGGGATCCCAAACTGAGAAACGGGCTTCCTATGCCAACTCTCAGGGAAGGGGGAGATGGATCATTGAGGGCAAGGATAGTAGCAGTTGAATAAGTTTGGTGCACCCGCTTTGTTTCAGGGATGGACTAAGAGATGTCTTGCTATTCTTACTATTCCATATTATTGTTCTTTCTTTGCATGCTTTTTTCTTTTTCCTCGTGTTATGTGGACTGCAGTATATTGTGTGAGAGTAGCTCAGTTGTTGGAGGATGCTGCTAATAAGGCCAAGGTTGTGAATTCAGTCCCTGTCTGGGCCATTCACTTAAAGAGTTGCACTCGATGATCCTTGTGGGTCCCTTCCAAGTCAGACTATGCTGTGGTATTACCTTCCTTTTGCCTCACTACTTGAACACATTGACTAGTAACATTTATATTGTTGCTTTTTGCCCCAAATCAATAATTGATTGAAGTTCTGGTGCATTTTCCTCATAGATGCTGTGGTTTAAACCCAGGTGGCAAATAAACACTACACAGCTTCTTGCTTTCCACCCCCTTCACCCCTGGCCCCAGTGAAATGGGGAGGAGAATCAAAAGTAAAAGCTGTAGGTCGAGATAAGAAAAATTTGGTAATTTACACCAAATAAAATATAATAGTAAAAATAATAATGATAATATAAAGAAAAACCCAAGTGATGCACACCACAATTGCTCAGCAGCCATTGATAAATGCCACACCCTTTCCCCACACAGTGATCAGCCCCTTCTGGGTAACTCCCCCAGTTTATGTTCTGGACGTTAGGCTTTGTAGTGTGGAATCCTTTTGGCCAGTTCGGATCACCTGTCCCAGTTATATTCCCTCCCAGCTTTTTGTGCACTTCCTCACTGGCAGAGCATGAGACACAAAGTCCTTGACTTAGGATAAGCACAGCTTAACTCATTGATGTTTTGTTTGTTGCTATCAACATTGTTCCGGCACCAAATCCAAAACAGAGCTCTGTACCAACTACTAGGAAGAAATTAACTCTATCCCAGATAAAACCAGGACAATAGAAAAGTTTGAACTTGGTGTGCAATAGAAGTTGTCAATATACATTGATATTTGCTGGTTTTAGTAAAGGCTTGGGTAATAGATGAAAAAGTTGTATTGCTTCTATCTTGACAAAAGCTATAGTACAGGCACCTCAGTGGAAGAGTGGCTCTCAGCAAATCCTATTTCACAGTGCCTGTCTGGCCCAGCTGGCTGTGCCTCTGGTGCATTTGGCCTGGTGAGCAATACTGGCTACCTTCAGTTCTGCCTATACATTCATAAAAGAACCTTAGTTACAGTTGATTTAATCTCATCAGCCAAAATGCGATTGACTAATGAAAACTTCCAGTGATTTTCTTTAAAAACAAATTCAAACTTGTCTTGCTTGATAAATTTGTCTCTCAATACATAAATACTGGAGTGGGTAATATCCATTATGAAAAGTGGTAATAAAAAATTTATAACTTTTTCAGTAGTTAGTTCTTGTCTTCTGAACAGATATTTCAAAAGCTTAGACTTCTCACTATTTTTTTAAACTGCCCAGATTCAAAGCTGATAGTTGCCAGTGTAAGTGTGTTATCCTGTAGTTCTTAGAAAGAGGAGGTCAGTAATGAGAACTGAAATGGTATAAAAAACTGTCCTTTGTTTGAGTGTTCGTAGCATCTCTACTTTCTTGTGAAGTTCTCAGGAGAAGGTTACTTGTATTTTTGAATGTGCACAGACTCATGAATGATGTTGCTCCCCAAAGTTTGAGTTGTACTGAGTGGCTGTTTTGTCCGAGTGTGTAGCTGCTTCCACAATGTAAAAAAAAAAACGATGCTGGATGTGCTATACAGGTAGCCCAGCAACCTGGAGTATCTTATGTAGGATGTTTTATGCTTGTAATGCTCTTTGTTGAGTTTGCAAACTGTCTAAAATTTGGTGTTTCCTATTGTGTTTTTCTAATAGCCATAATTATATCGAAATTCTTCTAAAAGCTGGACATTTTTTGCAGATACTTAATAAAAAAAAGAGAAGTCAATGGGGAA
Source organism: Irena cyanogastra (assembly GCA_013397155.1). Classification (NCBI taxonomy): domain Eukaryota; kingdom Metazoa; phylum Chordata; class Aves; order Passeriformes; family Irenidae; genus Irena; species Irena cyanogastra. The sequence goes on along the minus strand of VWZV01012727.1, from coordinate 170,124 downwards.
GTCCTACTGCCTTCAGCTTTATTGTTGTAATTGCCATGACTGAACAGTTTGATCAGACACATCTGGGTTAGGAGACTGCTGTTTCCAGCTGTTCCAGCTTGTTCCCAGCTCTTCAGTTATCAGGCTGACCTGCTTCATAGTTCTTTGAAATAATCCATGTTAATTGTCTGTCTTCATTCACTGAACCAGAGATAAAACTGATGAGGTGAGGTGGGGGGAAAAAGCAAGCAGCTGTCACCAGATGCATCTTATTGGAGCTCTGTGACAGGGAGAGTGGCTGTGCCCTTGAGATTGTCATTAATGATTACTTCAAGATCCTGGGAAAGTTTGCATTGGTGACTAGAACCCTTTTTTCAGGTAAGTATTAGGTATGATATATGGCCCTGGGATCTTAAGTTGTATTTGTGCCAAGTCATTAAGCCTGTCAAATCAATACTAATAACTTTTAACTGAAAAATAATTGATTTTGCTCTGTATCTTGTTCCTCTCCACGTGTGAAATGGGATGCCACAAGTAGACCAGTATGTGGAGCAGAGTGTAATGGCAAGGAAAATTGCATAGCTGTAGTCACTTGTGTCCACTGTGCTGCTGTTTTGGTCAGAGCAATAAATGGCTTGTTGGAAGTCACCTGTCACTGCTCTGTAGTCCTGGGTATGATTCACAATGCAGTCATGTACAGGCATTGTTCTTATGGTTTGTGGTCTTACGCTGCAGCTTACGAGGGCAGTGCTCTGTTCTTGGGTTATTGGATTGCTGTTGGGTGCAGAATGGTTCAGTGAGCAGGAACATTGCATGGATAGTTGAATTAAAGCCATGCTTATTACCTTGACTACAGTATGCTCTAAATGTGCTGCTTTGGGGGACAGAATAAAACAGTAAGCCAAAAGGGTTGAGCAGCAGCAAGTAATCCAGGGCTGAGATAAACACTTGACTTCTACTTCATAGTTCTATAGATAGGTACCAGGCATCTTTTCAGCTTGTGTAGATATTGTATCTTTCTGAATTGTGTATTTGCTATACAAATTTAGGTATCTGGTGGTTGGCAAAGTTTCTTATTCCTGGATCCAAAGCTTACTGTTGACAGCAGTGATATTTGCTGCTTTTTGTAGTAGAGCACCATTTTCCTGAGTACTTGTGTTCCAGTATTCACCTAAGATTCACGATGAGATTAATTCATAACTGCCACTTCTTATAGATCCTTGGAGTGTGCTATGAGAAATAGGTGTGAGGGGTTATAAGCATGTATGGCTAGTTGGCACACATATTCTTATGGAAACTGTCTTTAGTCTCATACTTCATTACCCAGAGTGATTGTGTTTGTTGTCCAGAAGTTTTGAAAAATATTCACTTGAGGAGATGATGGAAAGTTGAATGAAGTCAGTATTTGTAGGCACAAAGCATTAAGAAATCACTGAAGCTCACATCTTTGTCTCCCTCATTGTAAACACAGCCTTGTGGTTCCATGAGTGAGTAGTCCTTCAAAAGCTGCTAATCTTCCTGCCTTTACAGATGTCCTTGGCAGAGACTGGAGGGTTGCAGGGAGGTTCACTGAGTGTTGTTACTCAGTACACAGTAGTGTCTCTAGCTGTGTAGTTTATATTTCTGTTTATTATTAAGTAGCATTTGCAGCTTTTTGCACTATCTAGGCATCTACCTAGATGGATCTTGTGAAGGTTTAGTGCCAGAATCAACATTTCTCTTAGAGAAAATATGCATAAATCTCTGCATACGTAAATCATCATTAAACTTCAGGGGATGTACCGTGCACTTAAGGAGAAGAAATATGTTTAGTGGACTTTTGATCAAAAATGAATCAAGTTCATGTAAAGATAAGAAAACAGATAGATGGGGTCACTTCACAGTGCTTAATTTCTATTCTCCTGTTACTTGTGCCTCTATCTTGATCAGATATTACTGAAAAAACTTGTATGTTTTGATTTTGGTGTTGTTTTTACATTGTCCAGATTAAAACAAACCAATTGAAAAAAAGTACAGATATACTGTCAAGATATTGGAAAGATAATTAGAGAAACAAGTTAAGGGAATACATAAAAGCTTCCCCCAGAAACCATGAGGGCACCCTTCACCCGTCTGATTTTGGGTGCAGTTCTTTTTGCTTTCTCTAAGTAGTTTTGTAACCTAAGTGAACAAATGGATACATATAATTGCTTTGAATTAAAGGCGGCTGAAGGAAGTAAGCAAGAGTACCTGGACCCTAATGTGTGGGCAACTTCATACGGTACTCTTTTTTTCCTGGGTTTGAGATGTAAGTAACTTGAAAAAATAGGAAATGGCATTCATATTATCAAGTTGAGAAGCTCCTCTGTGGATTCTTCCTTCACATTTGTGAAGTTAGGTTGACCAGTTTCTGACTTGCAATGAGTGTTTCACCATAGACAAGATACTACGCACCCATAGAATCAGTTTGGTTAGGATGTCTGTTGACTAGCAAATCAAAGTTAAATTTCAGGAGGTCAAGCAGAAGAATGTTAGTTATGTTGATTTAATTCTGGATAGGTTTCAGAAGGCCACGTTGCTCCAACATCTGTCTGCAGCAAGTCTTTCCCCAGCTACTCCCTCAAGGAAAAAAAGCTGACTGAATAGATGTCAATTCTAAAACCTTAGATAGTCTTCATCAATCTCTAATGCCTAAAGTATTATTAGCAATTTTTCTACTCTCCTTGGTGGATAGTGTAATGGACAGTGCTATATTCTACATTGGTGCATATATTTGCACTAGGAATTTTGTAATCCATGAGTTTTCATGAAGTAAGTTCTCATTAAACTAGTGCTGTAGGGTTTTTTTATGTGGGGGGGGCTGTGTGGGTTTTTTTCAAGCCAAACAGCTTAAATTGCTGTTTTGTGTGCAGCAAACTGTTGGAATCATAGCTTATTCTGTTAAGGAGTGTTCTACATTTAACATTTAGCATTTAAACTTAATCTGAAAGCATCTTCTCTCCTCCCCTGCCCCTTCATTTTGCAGAAGGCCTTTTCATTCATTGGTCTCTTCTGCTTATTTGGGGGTCACAGGATTTCATAGAGTGTTTATTGAGAGTACTATGACAAAGTGAATGGGACCTCTCTTCTGAATAAGCTATGACTAAAAGAAGAATGTTTTACATGGGAAATAACAGCCAAAGGAGATCATTTAAATCACAGCTGGCCTCTAAGAAAATGGTAGTTTTATGTTTTTGCTCTCTTGGCTGTTCAGTTATTCATTAGGTTATTTTGTCCTGATTGCTTAAGAATAAAAAAGGAGTTCAAGGGTTTTTGGTCACATTTCATTCGCATGGATGCAAAAATTGTTACTCCTCTCTTCAATTTCTTGGAACGACTGAGATGTTTCTGATATAAAGTCTGTCCTTTTTATCATAATTGGTCTTGTTTGTTATTCAGCTGGGAAGGGGCTAGGTTTGTTCAACGAGGTGGTTGGCATTGCTTTAAACTTTGCAGCCTCTGCACGCACCTTTTTATTATTGCTTTCTACGGAAGTGAAGCATGGTTTCTGCTTCACCTCTCTAGTACTGCAGCCTGTTTCTGAGGTTCAGTCAAATCTCTGAGTCTGAGAGAGCTCTAGCATAAAAATCCTACAGATTTTTGAATGAAGTCTGAACACAAGGAGAGCTTGCAAAAAATACTGATAATTTGCCTCTGTGTTTCCAGAAACTAGTCAACTGTGCAAGCCACCTGCAGAGCGTGTTGCTTCTGGCTCGATATTGGGGTAACAGTCTGAAGAAGAGTGTGGATGTTGTGTGGTTGAACTTATGACTTCAATTAGTAGAAAACTAGTATTCATGGTCATAGATGAGTTTATTCTTTCAGAACTTCTGAGAGCCAAACACTCAGATTGGTGTTCTTCTGAATTCCTTTCCTGCTTTCTTAAGGTCTGACTGAAAAGAATATCTGTAGGCTAGAGGAGTACTTTCCTACAATTTTTCTCCCTTCTCCAAGGTACTCCTTTATTGAGAAGAAGCTATGTTCAGTTTCCATTGTTATATTGGGAAGTTTTATTTAATGTGCTCGTGGGTAGGTGAAAGAGTGTCTTTTGATCATGTAGCATAATAAAAGCTTCCTTGTTGCCTCCCCTTGCCTGTGACATTCGTTAGTCTAAACTTCCTGAAGGTCAGCTGTAGGAATAGGCAATCTAAGCTTGGCTGTGGTCAGGCCTCAGACCTTGTGAAGCTCTCTCCTATCTGTATTGCTTCAGTTGCCTGATGCATTCATTAATGTAGGATCTTGGCTATCTTGCTGCTGGGCAGTAATGAAGCAGTTTGTATGCCGGATGCCAGAATGCTTTAAAACTCAAACAGTCCACTTGCTATCAAAAGTATTTGGGTGGTTAGCATCTGTCTGCCTTAGGTAGCTGAGGGAACTGGAGTGGTTTAGTCTGGACAACAGGAGGCTGAAGGGAGACCTTCTTACTTTCTGCTCTGAGAGGGGGTTGTACTGACGTGGGTGTCAGTTTCTTTTTGCAGATATCAAGTGATAGGATGAGAGGAAACCGCCTCAAGTTGTGGCAGGGGAGGTTTAGGTTGGATATTACGAAAAGCATCATCACTGAAAGGCTGGTCAAGCACTGGAACAGGTTGCCCAAGGAAGTAGTTGAGTCACCGTCCCTGGAGGTGTTTAAAAAGTCATGTAGGTGTAACACTTAGGGACATGGTTTAGTGGTGATCCTGACAGTGCTGGGTTATTTGTTGTACTCAATTATCGTAGAGGTCTTTTCTGACCTAAATAATTCTATTATTCTAGCTTTTTCTTGTTGTAAACTGTGTTTTGCAAATTGCTTGCTGTTCCTCAAATTCTATAAGTATTGGAGTGGTAGATTGGAAAATTTCTTCTTCATTTTTAGAAAAGTTATCAGGCAAAACTGAATTAAATCAGTCCCCTGCCTTCTCATATCACCTAATAGATCAAAAATTAATTCTTGTGTTTTGTGTGGTTTTGATTAATTTCTGCAACTGATCACTGAAGCAATGACACAAAATATGTTGTGAATTGCTAGTTGCAGCTGAAACCCAGTGGGCTGAGTGACTGCAGAAGTGCTGCGGTAATACCTTGCTTGTAGTGCTACGTTGTGCAATCAAGTAGTTGACAGGTACTCTGTCAGGCACCAGAAAGGAAAAATATTAACTGAGGCTTAACCGGGCTGGTCAGAGTTGCAATCATCTCGGAACAGTCTTAAACAGAAAATAAAACTTTGCCCTGTGTTTGAACTTACAATTCACAGACTTGTAGGCCATGTCAAAGGCTGGAAATCTTTATCACCTTTGTCTTGAAAGCATACATTGTATACAAACATTTGAACTATAGGTGTAGTGACTGCCCCAATAAAGCTGGTGAGTTAACTGAGCTGCCTTAACTGAAAGTGAGTCACTTCTAGAACAATTTCAGGTGCTTTGTTTAATTACGTTGTACTTTTTAAGAGATCTTGGTGAGCTGATTGAAGAGTTTGCTATTGTCAGGAAACAAAGGAAATGTTTTGTCCCTGCTTCTGGTATTTATATGATCCTCTCTGAGCTGCTGTAGCTCATTAAGCTGTAGAGTGAGAAAATGTTGATGGTTTTCTGTGGAGCTAGTGAGTTGGATTGACTTGCAAGGTATAGAGAGCCTTGGAGCTGATGCAGCAGAAGGGATTTTAGGAGATTACTTGTGCAAGGAGGAGCAATGGGCTTCACCATTAAGTGCGTTTGTGGGAGGAAGGGCTCTTGTTCCTCTAGCACTTTTGTTTGGAGTGTGTTACTCATGAAGTAGCTGTGACTTTGCTGGAGTAGATATTCCTGGTCATACAGAAAAATACCAGAAAATGCAGATTCACAGAATATCTGTAGTCAGCTGGTAAAAATACTCCACTTCTCACTGCTGTGGTCTAAGATTTAAGTGCTGTAGGTAAGTGACCTTTGATCATTATTAGAAAAGATTGACCATAGTGTTTGGTGTAGTGTCAAAATAGCTTTATAACTGCCTGATCAAATATGAAAATGATAGAACAGTCTGGCATAAAGCTCTGTTTTGCTGCTTCACTCTGAGAAGTAAAGACTGTTTCTCTTCCTTTTTTTGTGTTAAACGATTCTGAAATTTAACTCCGTCAGTTACCTTGCTTATGTGTCTGCTTGTTTATGTATGTTTTCGAATGCTTGAACTGCTTGTAAAGCTGAACTGTGCAACAGCTCTTTGTTAGGAGTAGAATGTAGTCTGGTAAAATACTATTTATCAGTGAATGGTCTGTACAAGGTGTTCTGTAATACTGCTGAGCACTTTCAACTCTTAAAACTTCCCGAGTGTTTGTGTACCTGTAGTGGAACTGTTCTGCCAGCAGAGTTTGTAAAGCCACTTTGGGACTGGTAGCCACTAGGAGCTTGATAAGAGAGTTGATCTAATTTAGTCTCATCAGTGCAGTTCCATGATAGTTCTATCAATCTTTCCGTCCTCTCCAAGGTGCTAGAAGCCACCTCCTTCCCAGCTTCTCAATCCTTAGTAGCTAGTCCTTGACAGTTCATTAAATTTCAGGTATACCTAATTGTAGCCAAAGCTTTAGTTGACCACTAATATAAATGGAGACATGATATTTAATTAAAAAAAATATTACAAGCTTGGTCTTACTGAAGGTGGTTGTTGTTCTGTGTTGTGTAGGATTTTTTGTTTCCTTATTTTATTTGTTTTTGTGGAGGGGTGGGGAGGGGAGGGAGGCCAAAGCTTGCTTGTATAGCACTTAAGACTGCAGGTTTAGAGTACTACAAGCATTGAAACTCCTTTGGAGAGGGTAGTTTGGGATATTGTTTGGGTTGTCTTTCTTGGTGCAGAGAGAAAGAGGAGATCTTTACCTCTAGAAGGTGCTAAAACTAGAAACCTCCTGTAACAAATGTGGTTGAGGTAATAAAATTAAAAGAGAATCTTGTATCTAGTTGCTGGTTGTAGCAAAATGGTGGAAAATGTAAACGGTAAAATTGGTTGTGTCACATCTCTTTCAGTATAGGGCAGAACTTTGAAACTTGTTCTGAGAGAAATCACAAACGTGTTGGATCAAAACAGGCTGACACTTGAAGCTAAATTAAAAATGTAGAATGCCTGTTTCTCTGCAGGCTTTGTAAGTGGCTAACCAAGAAGGTTTTATTTCCTTTCAATGTTTCATTATTTATGCTTAGAGTTGAGTTACCTTTGTTTCTGCGTGTAAATTATTGAAAAGTCTTGTTTAAAGTAGAGGAGCTAATTCTGCATAATAAAGCAATGTATTTTTTTTGTCTGCTGTCATTTTGAAATTATTGCACATGAGACCTTAACAGAATGGCTGAGACTCGAGTATGGAGAGGAATTCTGCTGTATTCTTAAGCAGCTTTTGTGTGTTTTGCCTGGTGAAGAGATGCCAATATGAATGTAATAGTTCTTGTTATGTGCTTGGCTATGGAATATTCCATATACAATATGGAATTGCAGGCTTGTAGAGGTCTTCAGAATTTGTTCCAAAGGTATGGTTTTAAGTAAAAACGACTCATTTTAGTGTTTTCTAGCTGTAAAAATGTACCTATAGCGATTCCTGGAACATGCCTCTTCTGACTCCTTGCTGATACAGCTCTCTGGGCAAAAATTGTTGCGTAAATAAGTAAATTCCTTATCAGCTTGTCTTTCAGCTAATTCAAATTTCAACAAGTTTCAAACATACACCTATTTTGTATGCCTATGAAGCTTATTAACAAATTAGCGTGGAGTGGAGCAAGAGCAGATGGCATGTACATACAGAACTCTGTTCTTTGTGGAGACGCAAAATCAGTTGTTTTGTAATACGAACACAGTTTTTTGTGAATTTTGTTACTTCATTGTTTTACATGCTTTGAGGTTTTATTGGAGTCAGTAGATTTTTAATGTTAATTCAGATAAACAACTTCAGGGCTTTTAACCATTTTTGTATTTTTGCATTTTTGTAACTATATTAAAAACACAGAGAAAATGTAATGGGTTTTTTGGTCCAACTTGGTGCTCATTTGTAGCATTACTTTTGTGCTGGATTTCCTTTCTAAGCCTTTGTGATTCTGTGAGGAAAAGCTATATGTAATAGAATGAGGATGTTCTTGATGGGATGTTGATTCCTTCCTGTTTGTGTGTTGCTTCCCCGGACTTAAAATGATGCAGTTTTCTTATGCAGTGTTTACTAACAGGTACTAGATGCTTAATCAAAAGGAGAATCTAATCAGCCCTCACTTCCTCTGTCAGTTCTCATGGCTTTCAAATCTTGTTTTCTCAGCATAACAACTTCTGTTATCAAAGCTATTGAAAGATGGATGCAATGAGAAGAAATGATTTATGATGGAAAATGACAGTAAACCAGATTGTTGTGTGTAAAGTAAAAGTCAGAAAAATATTTTGACAGTTAGCTTTTTATCTAAAAAAAGTAATTTTTACTATAACTTTTTGCAGCTATTTTATTTGTAAATTAATGGGTAAACATTTTGAGCAAGCTTGAAGTTATCTTGTAAGGATGAGAAATCAGAGAATAGTAGTTTACTGTTCAGCATTGAGATATAAACAAAGCATTAATTTATTGGTAAAATAATCCTAAATTCTGAATATTTTATTTGGGAAGATGATGTGTTTTTGGTGCTGCACTGTGTGTTTGCCAAAGATGGCCATAGTTTAGGTTTTGTTTTGGGATTTTTTTGGTTCGTTGTTCTTTTTTCTAGTTATTTGTTAGTTTGTTTTTTTGGGGGATGTGTGTATTTTGTTTTGTTTAGGGTTTTTTTTTTGTCTAATGTAATGCAGCATTTCAAATTAAATTAATTTTTATATTGAAGTGAACTGTAAGGAAACATACTTTCCTCATGTATAACAGTAATGATGATCACATGGTTTATGCTCTCCTCTGAGACCGCTTGAATTTTGCCATTTTTTTGTAGTGTGAGATGGATAAATTAGAGAAAAATAGTCTCATTTTTAGTGTGCTTTATACTGATATTCATCTTAAAAGGCTCAGGTGTAACTCCAACCTTCCTCTACACCTGAAATCTGTCTGCAGATTGCTGAAAGTGTCAGAATAGGTGAAGCTTGAGCCTGTATATGGAGTTCTAATGATGGAATGATTGGGAAGGAAAGCTACTGAAGGTGTTGCTGGGATGCACAAAGCAGTGGAATACTGACAGCCTGTTGTTCGTGGCACACAGTGAAGTTGTGCAAAGGGAAGATTCATATATGTTATCTTTGTTGAAAGAACTGTAGCAAAATTATGTGTAGCTTTAAACTAGATTAGTTTGACATTTTGGTCAAACAAAAGATTCTTGTCAGACTCCTGTTTATGTGGAGAGGTGACTCAATTATACCTGGAGGCAGAGTGCTGGAGATGTATCTGCCCTGGAGCCTTTCCTATCTGCCGATGGTCGTGGTTGCTGCTGTTCAAAGCACTTCAGCTTTATTTGAGTGACTGTTGTGCAAATACAGCACAGTCTGGTTTTGGATAACATTGGAGATCAAGGTTGAAGTAATTGTCTCATATTTTCCAGTAAGTTCCTCTAAATCTTGTAAATCTGTCATCCTCTTGGACTGGCCTATAGCTGTTTGGAAATCGGAAAGAAGTTTTTGTGTTGAGATTTTTTTGGGGGGGGATGGGAAGTCAAAACCCCAGAATTAATTAAAAAATTCGCTAAAGTATCAAGTTCCACCTATCCCCTTCCGAGACTTAATTCTAATTGCATTTAGACTACGCTAATTAATCTTAAATAGCAGCAAAAAAAAGATTTTAAAAGCAAAAGTGGAGTGGAAACAAGCAGTTTCATTAGTAGAACATAGTGTTGATGTCACCTGTAGAAATGGTTAACATTTTTGAATTGCTGTACCACCAGTATGGTGAAACTTGCACAGACTATCCTGGGCACAGGCAGGAATAGTTGAAACAACGCTGTTAAAAATAAGGGGGAAAACCACCAGTTAAAGCTGTCACTACAGCTGTTGTAGTTGTGTGTCACAGCCCATAGGTTTTTGTTTAGTGTAATCCAAACCATGTTAGCAATAAATGTCTTGGTCTGTGCCAATAACTTCTCATTCTGTGGCACTTCGTTAAGCTTTCGAGCTCTTCAAGGCACCTACTGAAACATTTTGGAGTGTCATTTGAGGGTGTTAATGTTATATAAAAGAAGCAGGGGAAAAAAAAAACAAAACCTCTTGCAGCTTTCCCCTGGGCTTTTGTAAACCAGAGCTTAAATCAATGAAATAATTTAATACTTCTGTCCCATGGGTCCTTGCAACAGAAAGAGCCTACACTTTAGAACTCAACAGTTCTTTCTTGAAGAATTTGAGGTTTTCAAATGGGTTTTGAGATTCTGTACCAAAATGCTATTGACTTTTCAGCCGTTTCAATAGTTGACTCTTCTCGGGAGCACTGACACTCATGAATATTCTAAGCAGCAGCAGATACATCAAATCTAGTACACTTCCTGCAGTTCAGTGAATGCAACTTGTAAGCATTCACAGATGCTGTGGCAAGCCTTGCTAAGGCAAGGTTTTACTGCTGTCAAGAACACCTCAGATGTGATACTGTTAGTTGCCAAAACAATGTATTAAAGAAAGTGTCCTTCCATCTTCAGGAAAGCTTATTTGTAATCTCTCATTAATTTTTTTTGGTTTAGAATTCCTGTGTGAAGTTTATTCTGACATGATACAAAGTTTTACCAGCTTTTAGCCTTCACAAGAAACAGACTTCATTGAACATGTGCTCAATAAAAGAAAAACTTCTTTCCTTCCAGATTACATTATAGAAGGTTTGTTTTAATGTTTTATTTGTTAAAAAAACCGAAAAATTTAATCTTGTAAAAGCCATGAGCATGTCTAAATCTTTTGTATAGAAATATTACTTGAAAACCTCTGTATGTTTACACATTTTTTTCCTTTTAAAAATCTGCCAGCTACCTGGTTAATAATGAACCAGCTTTGATACAGTGACAGATTGCCATCAATATTAAATGCATCTTTCAGCTCCTACATATGTTAGAGGCAGTGGAGTTCAACTGCCAAGTAACCCTGGTGGTATTCCATAGTATGTACTAGAGACTGGATGGTTATTGCTATCCATGAAGTCAAGAAAGATACTCCAGGATATACCTTCCTGCATACTTGCTTTTGAGGGAAAAAGTCTTCTCTAATCAAGTTCAAATACAGCTGTTGCAGATTTAAGGGCAAGGCTGTGGGGTAGTGCAGAGTGACATGTTGTCTTTAGAAAACTTCTGTCTTGTTTTGTTGTTTATTCTTTGAATGCTCCTCCTTTCCTCCTGAAGACAGTGTAAAGCACTGTGAAAAGTGTCCTTATGAAATGAGCCATTGTTATTTATGTAAGCACTTTTTTTTTTTTTGTCTTACTGAGTGGATCTGTTCATTTCACTGATAGTGTGCAGTCCTGGGATTGACTGAGGATGGTATTTTTTCAAGGCATAGGGTACCATGGCTAGTCTTTTTCACTGTTCCTCCTTTCCAGGCTATATATCAAAAACCACTGTCTTGGAGCTTCTGAGTGCTAACTTGGCTTCCACAGGGATGGACTAAGATATTACAGATTTCTCTGATGGGGACAGAGTTGTGGGATGTGTGGATCACACCAATGCTTGCTAGAACAATTTGTATTAATTAAACTATTATTAATAGCAACGACTTGATTCGGTTGATGGCAAACAGCTATTCAAACCATGCAATCAGTTATTCCCAAACATGCTTTCCCACTGATTGGGTTGGAACAACATCTGGGAGACCTCCACAGAAGTGGCACAGTGTACTGGGGCACCAACAGGTTCTGTGTGGGCATTCCATAAAAATCTCTTATGGTGTTCTTGTCAATTGTGTGTGTGTGTAATCCTGTATACCCTGTCTGCCTATAGCAACTGCTGTTTTCTTGAATGCAGTTGTTTAAAATTTTTTTTTGACAAGCTGTTGATGATGGTAGTGTGTGGCAGTGGCCTCAAATGGAGTGAAGAGAGTCTTGGTGTTCTGGGTTTCTTGATTTTTCCTGGATTCCACAGGACCACCAGTTTTGAGCTTATCAGTTTCTGGGAGGCTCCCATGCTCTATCAGCACCTACTTCTCCATCTCTCCAGCTTGCTGTTAGCTGGTGGCTAGATCCTCAACTACACACAAATTCACAGTCTGTACAGTTCATTCACACAAACTTGCACTGAAGGGATTTTTGACAAGCATTTGCTCATTTCCCAAATAACAAAAAACGTTCTGGGAACAAAAAAGATAGCTTGTGTTTGAAGACCATACAGTATCTTACAAACACTAGCAGTTCCTAATTGTAAAACTATGCTGCCTGGCCAGAAAGCCTGACAGCACTGGAATTTAAGAGCCATGAGCACTTTTCAAACAGATTGTGGTTGTTGCAGCATGCTCCTTTTATCTGGGCAAAGCTAAGAGACTGTTTGCTGTGCACAAACATGACTGCTTCCAATTTGAAAAGGAATTGTATTTTAAAATACAGCAAATACATTAAGTGAAGAATAAATCTGGGGATCTCTTTCCAGAAGAGTGTGAAGTAAGCTAGTTAACACTCTTCCACCAAAAGTACTCCCATATTCTGTTCTCCGAGGTTAGCTGGTAAGCTTCCTGAGAAATAACCTTACAGGCTACTGAGCTTTTAATCCCTTTGTGTTATGAGTTTCTGGAAAGTAACTTTCCAGTATTCAGAATAAAGACACTTCTTTCATTTTTAAAGCACTTGTATGTAAGGGAACGTGTGATTGGAGTCAAATAGTGTAGCTGAGTATCTGAAAAGTTGTCACTAACACAGTCTTGTGATGGTTGGCTTTCTAGGAAGTAAGAGCAATGCAGTCATCTGCCTCTCTGAGTGTAATTGCTTTAGGCACTGATAAAGGTTATCTGCTAAACTGAAGCTGTGTGATTGTTGCCTGGTTTTCTGGCCCATACTATGAAAGTTAAAGGTGTGAAGATTGGTACAAGTAATAATTCACCATTAAAAAAAAATCTCTTAAGTTACAGGACGTTTTTCAGCTGTTGTCATTTCAGTCTCCAAATAAGTCAGGAAGAAACACTTAAAGCAAACCCCAAATAAAAGTTTGAGAGTCTGCTGTGTGCTGTTTATATATAAGAAAGTGCCTGCTATTACTAAAAAAAGCTCCGATACTGCATAAATTAGTTTAGAGGTAAAGTTGAATGTTAAGTACAAGTGTTAGCATCAATGCACCTGTAATGAAAGATGCTCTACTTCAAATTAATTATTTGAAAGTTGAATGCACTATGCATTTGATGAGCATTAAATCTCTACAGTTCACCCAAGTGGTAAACTGGTGGAGAAATTGAAGGAATATGAGTAGGCACAATATACTTTGTTTATGTGCTTATAATAAACAAAACAAAAATTCTTCCTCTCTTTTCAGAAACTTCTTCACTAAAAGGACAAAGGAACTCAAACCTGCTGTCCAAAGTGCTCCTGGTTGGAAGTTGTTTGGAAAAGTCCCACCCAGGGAAAACCTTCCAAAAGATTCCAAAATTATTCAGCAGGTGAGTAAAGATCACACAACTCTAGGTAGGAAAATGGTAAAAATAACACACTGGTACTGTATCTGTGTGCTATTATATCCACATTGGTATTATATGACCACAGGGTGCTCTGAGAACATTCTTTTGGGGCTTTAAGTAACAGTAGTTACTAAGGAATTTAAGTTTTATGATTATTTTGTACATTCTTCAGTATATCTCAGTACTTATAAAAAGTATTTACAAAAAGGTGGTATATGTTCAAAAAGCATTTAGGCTGTTTTTGTTGAGACATTAGAGCTTGCATTAATTTCCCATAAAATTCTGTCTTATTTAACATGGTATGCTGCAATCCGACTCATTTTTCCATTGCCATCCTTGTCTGGAAGACTTCCTATGTAGATAACCTGTGACAGATTGCTTAGAATTCTGAAAAATGTCGTCTTCTTTAAATTAAAGTTTTAATCTCACTCAAGATACTTTGATGCAAAATAATACTGTAAATTAAACTTGGTTTTGAGCTACTGGAATTCTTCACAAAGATACCTCTGATTTCCTTCCTCTGTCACAAAGTTGCACTTCCATATAATCGTTCCTGTGGAATCTGTATTTGATAAAATAATGCTTCTTCTAATAACTGAAATGTCAGTCTTCAAAGGTGAGCAGTTGGTAATGTTAAGGTGTAAATCTGAAACTGAAAGATTTGTTGACACAAGAAATATGAATGTCCCCTGTGTTGGTTAAAACAGTAACTTGAATCTCTTGAGGGCTGCTTTCTCTGTCTCCTTTCTTAAATTCCGAGTAAGCTGATGTGTTTGGCAGGTGCAAATGACTGTGAATGAGGCAGTGTTCAGTTATCTCCTAGAAAGAGCTTTGTGGCAAAGAGCTCCTTTTGTGAGCAACCAAAGTCAAAAATGAGAGGGTCTTTTTGAAGGACTTCAGTGTAATGGGACTTATGACACAATGAAATATTGTAAGAAAATTATGTGATTACAGACAGTTTCAACCCATAGGACTGCACTATGTGACCTTTAAAGATCCCTTCCAACCCAAATTATTTTATGGTTTGTACTGTGAAGTAAACTGAGTGCTTTTTCTACATTTTCAGATATAATTTTCTTATTTGTTTTTCCTCTTTGCGCGGGAGAGGGCAAGCATTCTTGGTTTGCTTGCAGGTGCATGCTCTTGGCCTTGTGCTGTGAAAATACTGTGGTAAAATCCAGATGTTTCTTCCATTCTGAGAAATGGAGAATCTGCACAATGTTACCTATCATCTGCTTACTTTTTTCTAGTAATGAAGATATTTGTTCTGGAGACCATGTTATGATAGGATGGTTTGGGTTGGAAGGGAGTCCTACTCTCCCTGCTATGGGCAGACACCTTCCAGTAGACCAGGTTGCTCAAAGCCCTGTCCAGCCTGACTTTGAACACTTTCAGGGGTGGGGCATCCACAACTTTCCTGGACAACCTGCTGAAGATGATGATCTGAAGAAATAGTCCTACTTTCTTATCCTGTTTTCCCTCAGTGATTGTGTTTGTTTTAAACTGTAGTGTTCCTATTTTTTAACTCCTCCAAAGTGTCAGGAAAGCAAATATATTCCAACAATGTATTGTCTTTAACCATTATTGAGTTGCTCCTAGTCACGTGGTTTGTGGTGTAATGTTTTCCAGATTAGAGTCACTGTTGGATTTATGTGATCTTGAGTAAAGTATCAGTAATAGCTGATGATTTTAGCTTTCTATTTGGCTAAAGCATGCATGATCTTTAGATAAAGACTCATGAGCTTAAAGATACAGTTACCAAAGGGGGAACCAGCGTGACAGTATGCTCTATACTCAGTTAGAGCTACATACCTAAGGAAATTGGATCTTAAATTGAGAAATGACCCCAGTATCTCCATAATTAGCATATGTCAAATGTCTTGCACATGTGTTTAAAATTTACTATATAGCTCCTAGTGCATATGCCTTTGAAGAAAAGCTGATGGTTTTTCTCAAAAAATGTTAGAATTTGCTAAGCTGGTGATGGGTTAGAATGAACCAAGGCACACTTGGTTATTGAAGATCAGTGGGGAATAGCATCTTCACTTCAAATGGCTGACTGTAGTCTCTAGACTAATTCCTCACTAGGCTGGAGATGTGAGTGAAAAGAATATAAGGCCTTCAAGAAGTTGACAGAGGTATGATTAAAGCTTAATGTGTTTTGTTCACATTCAATTCTGTGAACCTGTTAGGTTACTTCACAATCTATGTGGAATGTCTCTCCAAACTTGGACTTCGACTTTCTAAATCAGAGTGGAGGGATCAAATATGATTAAAACAGAAACCCTGCATTTTTTCCCCCAGATTTTTAGCTCCTTGTGGCCAGATCTATGGTTACTTCTTGTTAGCCAGCTTTTGTAACATGAACCTTAGGTGAAAGACTACAAGAAGATAGAAATGCTGCCTGTGAGGGAGTTCATGGTAGTTTATTATTAGCCACAAATCTTGCCATTCCTGTACATTATTTTTCATGGTTGGACACGGTTCTTTCACTTTACTGATGTCAGTGGCCAGCTTTGGGAGGGTGCAAATAAACCCTTGATTAAGGAAGCTCAGTAATGAGTCAGCATCCTGCATGTAAAAGATGAGATCTTAAGAAGCCCCGTTGCAAGAAAAATTAACTCACAACAGGAAAAAATTTGCAATTAATAGGAGGAGGAAGTGTTTTGGATACGGATAATACTTACATCAAAGTTTTATGGCAATATCATGAAGCATGAAATATTTTCCTATTAGTAAAAATGAAAAAGCATGAAATATTTTCCAATTAGAAAAATTGTATCATTGTAGATGTATAGTCTTTTGACTGGTAGGGATTATGTGCCCCTTTTCTATGCTGGCTGAAGGAAGTCTCCTTTGTTCTTTTTTGTTCTGGTAAGGATAGTGTAGTAAACTGGTGATTACATTTAAATGAATGCTTGTGGCTCCCAGTCACTGTCTATCAACTAGACACTGCTATATGTGCATCTCCAGAGAGATCAGGTATTATCTTGAATAACCTCCAAGAAAATTTGGAGATACTGTTTCAGACATTTTTGAGATGACGATGCCAGCCAGCTGTGCCTTTAGAGACTGCCTAATGAACATGATTGAAAATAGTTTCTCTGCAAGCCTCTTAGCCCGTGTGGAAGATGATGGATGTTTTTGTGGCACAGCAGCCTGCGGGGTTTGCCGCGCAGTCCGTGCAGCTGCGCCGCCTCGGGCGAGATGCGCTCGCTCAAACTGGGTCAGAGGTTGAAAGGTCTTGGCAGCTGCATCTCCCCACTCGCAGCTGCTGGCACGCTCATCTCTCCTTGGATTTAGAGCTGCCCAAGCAGGATGTGATTGAGGCCAACTCTTTTGCTGGACATCTCCTTCCTCTGGGCTTCTTTCCTTCACTGTTTTTTTGAAAAGGAAAAACAACTCCCCAGGACTGCAAATGTCAAATACATTTGATGGTTTTAGGAAGTGTGCCTTTTTTCATGAACTGCAGCTAATAAAACTGGCTGTTATAAGAAGCATGTTGTCATTAATGATCAGTTTGGTAAATTCTTTTCAGTCTGTACAGAAATCTGCTTTAAATTAGGCTGTTGAAATACTTGAATGCAGAAGCATTCAAAGCAGAAACAGACTTGTAGGCTGATATATAACATTTTGGAATGTATTGAATAAAGTCCAAGTTCTGTTTAAAAATGCAAGCTCAATTTCAGTTTTTGTGCTTACAGTTAAAGAATAGAGCTTTTAATCTATGATAAAAATTTTTGGAATATCAAGTCATTAAGTTTAGCTTATTTTATTGAAGCAGGGTTGCGTACTTTTTATTAATGTGTTTGAAATGGTCTGGTGGATTTTTTCCTAATATGCCTGAATTTAAGTAAACTCAAAATATGCAATTACACATAGCAAAATAAAAAGCAAGCAAAACGTACACCAAATTTGCTTTATCCGCAATTTTAATAATGCTTCTCTCAGTGGCTGCCTTAAATGAAGTGGAAAAAAAAAGCTTCTTTTTTACTTAAATCTGCCACACCATTAAAAGCTTGCAGTGATTTTAGAAATGACTGCTTGTTCAGAAGTGAAGCCATCTTTTCCAATAGCTGTCACCTTGTGTACAAAATTGAAGGTTTTAATCTTAGACAGTCCATTAAGTACTACCTTTGACTGGGTCACTATTGTACATCTGACCTCTGAATATTTGTGTGGCTCTGAAATAGTTACAAAAAGGAAATACTTGAGGGCTAAAAAAATGTCTTCGCTTGAATATTTTTCCAATGTTGTTATCTCCAGTCTGAGATCTAATGGAGAAGTTGCAGTCATTGATTTGACAGAATTCCCGTGGTCTCCCAGGGACAAGAGTTTTCAGAGGCTTCTCTTCAGAGGAACAGATGTGTTTTGAATCAGTTTTCATATGACTCAAACATTTTGGCTTGCAATATTAACTCTTCCCTGCAATCTTGGTTGTTAGAGTTTAAAAGTGCACAAAGCTCTTAATGCTTATATAAAATGTGTGTGTGTTCATAAACAAATGCGAGGACTGACTATCTCAGAGAAGTTCTTGAATGCTTTTTTACAAGAATGATTCTTAAGCAGATGGTTATTTAGTGGTCACGTTGGCTCACTTTGCACTACTACTGGAGAAAAAAGAAAGGCAATACTTCTGCCTGTTTGCCAGATACAGGGCAGAAATACATTGGGAACAAACTGCCTTGAAACAAAGACAGACAATACACGGGATATTGGGTCTTGCAAGGAACCTGTTACACTTGAATAATAATTTGCCCTACCAGAAGCAGGGAGAACGCCAGGGTGGTTTTCTTTGTAGATGCTGTAGCAGTTCAGATTCTCAAGAAATGTCTCACATCGTTCAATTATCATGTGTAGTCAGTAAAATATCTATTCTAGAGGTAAGCCATGGACCTTTTCCAGTGTTTTAGATTTCTTCAGTGATTATCTTGTCAGTAAAAAGATAGTGAAACTGGTAAGACCTCAGTAAGACCTTTCTTTTGTTTTGCATAAAGGCCATAAAATACAGTTCAGCTGCTACTGCCAGGATGTCCTAAGTTGCTTTGACAAGGAAAACTTGTTAAGGAGAACTTCTTACAATGTCAGTGCTATGTTGGTGGCATAAATGCGTCTTCAGGGGAGCACCTTACCAGGAGGGATGGGTTCAGTGTTTTGAAAATAATATGGAAGTATTGAATTTGCTGATGTGAATTCTTCTGATGGCTGTTTTTTTGAAAAACGAAGTCTTTAAGAGAACTACAAAGAGTATTGAAGCAACTGTTCCCTTCCTAAGGCTTGAAAAAGAAAGCGTAGGCATACATAGGTATGTATTTTCATATCTGTTCCTGAAAGTTGCTGGATTTGCAGGAAACAAATAATATAAATTAAGATTATAAAAATTATAGAACTTATTTTACTTTGATTTGGTGGGACACAGTATTTTATTTTTTGGTCTTCTGGATTCTCTCTTTGTGGAATCCCTCTCCTTCTATTGGGCCTTTGAATTTCTGTAGCCAAGCATGATACGTAGAATTTTTTCTTCCCTCAAAGAACTGAGCATTTGCAGGTTACCAGACATGCTATTGGGCTTGAGGTGCTGAGGAAGCAAAATCGTCATCTAGGCAGGCTGTATTGAATTCCAAAAGGATAGGTTCAGGTGGTAAATCTGCTGTCTTTCATGGACATTTATTTAAAATGTGAGATTGTGGGGGTTTTTTTGTTGGTTTGTTTTAATATAAATCTTATCCTTCCGAGGCTGGCATGGTACTTCAATATGGAAAAGGAAAAATAGTATGGCAAGGGAGAAGAAAGCCTTTAAAATGGTTTCTATTCTTCTGAGCACTGCAGATATGTTCTGTTGAATTTGTGATAAAAACTTTATTTTCCTTCTTCCAGGCACTGTAATTCAAGGCTTAAAAGCAGTGGGCTTTGTTTGTCACCTCCCCTACATCCTGTCTTATGGCTTGGCTTGCCTTGCTGCTTGAGTGGTGCTTAGAATTTTATTTATAATGGAAGTGACTGTTGCTCAGAGCATTACAAGTACATCTCTGTTATCACCAGCAAGGCTGAGGTATAGCCCACTTTTGAGCTTTCAGTTTAGAAATACCAATGATAACATGGCACAGGGGACAATGTTTTGTTTTTCATTTCTGGTAGCATGTACCTTCCAAGGCTGTGGTTAAGTCGGTGTAATGTCTGTGAGTGGTGTGTACTAGGGAGACACAGGGTGTATCAGGGGCTGCCTTTGTCATGCATCTGAGAAGCACCATGGAAAAAAATCTCTTTGGGCAAAGGGGCTGATTACTGAAAATATAAAACATCAATTAAACCAGAAAAACAATCCAGTCGATGTCTGTACAGATCTTGCACAAGTGGAAAGTCTTTGTATGTGTGTCTATTTTGAGGGCTGGAAAAGGAGGAGGAACAGACACATCCATGTTTTTTCAAACATACAAGATAAATGCTCTACATGTGAATTTAAATTTTGGCTTGTGTATTTCTATTTTGTAATGATCTTTTCCTTCTTTTATTCACTAAGGCTCTGCTTCTGTTTTTCTTATTAGGATGACAGTTCTGGCAGTCTTGCGTCAATATCTGCTCTCAGTCTGTTAAACACAGGGGTATGAAATTTAATATATACTTTTTGTAGTTGTATTTGATGCCATGCATGGGACTGTGTAGCACTCATTAAAATGGTACAAACATCACATTTTCACAGTAGCATGAATATTTTATGGCACTAACCATCAACTCATTAAAAACCATTAGCAAAATAAACAAGTTTCACATGTGAATCTCACTAACAACCTGAAGTGCTAGAGTATTATTGTTTATTGTTTATATTGCATGTTCTTGAATAGCAAGGAATAGGTAATCATAGAGCTTGACAGTAATTTGCATTCTATGTTTGCTGTGCCTCATTGCTTAATGGTAAAAGTTTTTGGAAGGCTTAATTTGTAATATTTTTGTACACCTTATTAAATTTGAAAATTGGTATACTACAATCTTTTTTCTGTCACTGAGCCACACAAGCTATTAGCAGTGGCACTTCAGAACTCCAGATGCTTTTAATCGCTATTTCCAATGTGAAATTGGAAAACTTGAAAAGCATAGCTATTGAAACTTTTGTTATATTTTACATTATCTATTTGTGAGACTGGGATCCTTCTGAAATGGTGCATGCCCATTCCTCTGTAAATTTTTTATGTAATTCTACACTCTGTGTTAAACATGAATAGTATAGATTGGCTTTTTTGTTCTGTGGAACTGTGAAACAGAGCAGTCATATAACTGCTGATTGGCTCTGATGACTGGTTCACATTGCATCGCCTGGCCACTCTCAGCATGTCTTTAGTGGGCCTAGGGCTGGTGGCTTCTTGTAAACAAAAGAAGATGAAACTTGATGCACCTTATTAAATATCCAATTGAGGAAAAAATACAGCAAACAAAGAATTGAAAGTGAATGGCGTTAACTTTGGAAGATTGACCTAGAAAGCCTTAAGTGTCTGTTTGGTTGTACTTTTGTACTGTGTGAAGATTAGTATTTTCTCCTCCATCAATACATCTGTTCTTTCTATTTCACCTGCAAATTAGGCAAGAATGTACTGTTCTGCCTGTCCTGACAGCATCTGGAATTCTTATTTATGGGAAAATGTCTAGTTTACGACTCACAGGATTTTTAACTGACATCTACTCTTTCTCTAAACACTTCTTTGTTTATAATCACCTTGTAGCCAGTGCTAGCTCAGCAATTTTAACATTTAACCCAGAGGCAACAATAATGCTGATGTAGGATTATTCATTAGCAGAAATTCTTTTTACATGGATGCACTCCTAGGTGATTCTGTTAATGCTTCTATTCTTGGATGATCAACTCTGATTCAAATGAAGGTGTATAATCTTTCTGATGATATATCTAGTTAGCTGTACAACATAATGAAAATAATTATATAGATGTTTCATAGACCCATCTGCTCCAGTCACGTGTTTGTAGAAGGAAGAGAGGTTTAAAACCATTTGCACAATATATGGCGGGTCCCGTTCTGTTTCATCAGCAGAAATTAGAGTTGACTGAATAAAATCTGTTTTAGGATCAGACTTAGGATTAGAGAGGAGAAAGCATGTTAGAAGAAACTGTCATACACAGGATGTTTAATTGGAGTGTTAGTATGCCTTAACATCTACTTTAAATAGAGGCAGTCTTTAAGACAGGGCAAGATTATTCAGTGTTGCACTCTTTAGTTGCATAAATTCCCTACACATCAGATGCCTTTCTCCTCCAGCATACCTACGACATAATTGGATGTGTGGTGTTTTGTCTGTATAATTGGTACTGTGAGAACTCCTGTAGTCCTTGTAACTTTTATCACTCATTCCCAGGAGTTCGGCTTTTGTTGTTGGATCATAAATAGATCAAACTTAATTCCAGATTCACGTTGAATTTTATGGTTGGTATTTACTCCTTTACAGCTGTGTGGCTTAGGGTCTGTAGATGCAAGCTTGTCTTCTAACACTAAATCCCTGTGTTCACACTTAGCTAAATACTTTATCCCCACAAGCATACCCTGCTTCAGATCTACTAATGCTTTTGGAATGCTGCAATGCAGCTGGTTTTCCTTTCTGTGAGGTTGTTTGATTAAGTATTGGAAGAAGAAGCTTTGAGCAGTTACTTTTATGTTACACAGAGCAATCCAGTACTGTTTAGAGGTATTGAAAATTACTCTCAATGGTCTGACTGTCCTTTATGGTACTACAGCAGAAGGATGAATGAAACTTCAGACTTCCATGTTTTCCATGTAGATAACAAAAAGATGCAAGCAATAAAGACCTCTGTGGGTTTATTTACTTTTTAAAAATTATTATTATTTAGAATACCAGGGCATTGTTTTGGTATTCTTTGCTGTGGTGGGGTTTTTTGGGTTTCTGGTTGGGGTTTTTTGTTGTTTTGTTTTAAGAAGATTCTATTTGAGATATCTTTATCTTCTTAAATAAATGCAGTTTATAAGCAAAAGATGTTTTCCCAGCCCCAGTTACCTGTCTGTCGTTTAATAGGCTTATCTGTATCTGTGCAAGAATAAATAACAGAAATGCAAGTCCCTCCACATATTGAAGCACCCTTAAACTGTATTATCACAGTGCTTTTCAGGAAAAACACACTTTTAGCTTCTTACTGAGTTAATTATTGGCAGTGGATAACAGGATGTAGTTCCAGACTTAGTAAGAAAATAACTTTTTATTAAAAATGAAATTTGTTTTTCTTCATTTTGGAATTATGAAGTGTTCTGGAATTTTCAATAAATGCCTGATATGTTGCAATAAAGATTTTTTAAAATAACCTTCTCAAAGCTTATGAAACCATACATATGACACTTGCACAGTAATTTTTTTACATATACAGGCTTTACATGGTCTTGAATTTTAGCTGTCAACTCTTCTATCTTTTGGCACATGCCCTGTGTGTTAAGCATTTAACAAGACATTTGACTTTAAATTGTGTTTTTACCTTGTTGCGGGAGAATATTAGCTCACATCTTTCAGAGCTCAAGCTTTTCAGATTCTGTGTCAAGTGCACAGTGTAGTATATTGGATTCTTTACATCTAGTCATAGAAAGTATTCCAGAAAAAAGTGGATACTTTATTTGCATAAGTTCTCTACGCGTCTGGTGGTTGTGGGATCTAATCTTCAAATAAGTTTCCTAGAGCACAGGCTTCTTGAGGAAAGTGCATCTTCTCTTGGAAGGTTCTGATACTTTGGAATGTATTTCAGTTTGGTGAATGTGCAGCCATGACAGTTTGAGCCTGAGGCTATTTCGGTCTCTGTTTTGACTCTTTCTAGTAACACTTACAGTTTTTCTTCTCTGCCCCTGTTCTCTCTTTTTACAAAACCAAACTGTTTGTGATGTGTACTTTAAGAAACACAGTTGGATGATGAGTTCTGCCTTTTGTGAAAATGTCTGTTGAAGAATTTTTAATTTTTGGTTTTTTCTTTCTCTGCTGCCTTGGAAATAGCGTATCAGTTCTGAGCACAGGTGATAGCCGGAAGCACTAGCATTGTTCACACGTATTGCTTGTATTAAAAAAATGTAAGAGTGGCTTCGTTTCTGATACACATCTTGCAGTGCTTTTTTTCATCTTTTTTTTTCCTTTTTTTTTAAACTTGCATACAAGTTAGATATGTAGAGATGTTGAAAAGGTTGCTGATGAGCTTCCTCATCTCTGACCACTAAATGAACTTGATTTGGTGACTCTTGTTACAAAGGAGAATATGGAAGTAAGTCAGAACTTCTACCAAGAACAGGAGGGATGGCAGTGCTATTGTACTGCAGCCTGGATGCTGATCTCTGGGTGTTACCACCGGATACATTCCTAATTTACAAATGTACTGGAGTGTCCTGAGGTCTACAGCATGAAAGGAATACTCATGTTGTGTCTGGTTTTAAGTGGAATGAAATAATTTTAGGCTTGAGAATTATGTGTATTCATTCAAATGGTGAGCATTGATTTTTTTGATTTTTCTTGTGCTTGTGTAAATTACAACAGAACTCTATGAATCCTGTGTCCAGTTGTTCAAGATACTTGTTTCAATGTGCTGAATGGTGTTGATGCATGTTGTTTCATTAACTCTGTAGTAAATATTTATTTACAGAAGCAAAAAAGAAGAGGATGTGAGATTTGAGGTTTTAATCTGGCTCTGGTTAGTTTTTTTTCCTAAGGATTGTGTCATATTTCTGTTTCGTTGAGTTGCTGTTGTGGTAAAAGGATTAGAATTCTTTCTTCCTCAGAATCTTGTGTGTATTGGAGGCAGTTAAATATTTCTTTTTAGGTAGATTGCGTATTTTAACCTCAGAGGAAGGAAATTATATGAAACAGACTTGTAATGATAAATACTGGTATATTGTCACTGAGTATAGCGTAGGTGGTTCTGGTTGATGTGGGTGTGATGGTGTTGTTAAAGACCTCAGGAATGCAAGGTGTAACGGATCTCAAGGGGGACTGGAATCAAGAGGAAGAAATGGAAAGAGGCACGTTCTCGATTAGTGGTCTTTGTTGTTACTGGTGGGTTTTTTTGTTGTCAACTTCACATATTGCTTAAATAGACTTGTGCACTAGCTAGGCTGGGTAGATTATGCACATTTCTTTGTTACCTGATCCTGGGATGCTCAGTTGAAATATTGAACTAGAATAGATCAAAGATTACGTTGATACAAGAAACTGCTTTCTCATTCATCTTTACTTAGCAGTCCTGGAAAGCTGTACTGTTGCTATCAGCAGTTTCAACTTCTAGTGTTTGCTGCTTTCTGTCTTATTAAGTAATGTTAAAATATTTCATATGAAATTATTTATGCATTAAGTAATATCATGCTTACTAATTTGTAGTGAGACTGAAAGTTGAATTTAATTTTTATCAATAATGCTGTTTAGGAATATGAAGCGCGGACAGGAAGAATGTATAAGCCTCCACCCCCATCAGCAAGACGTAAAAATATTGAGTTTGAACCACTTTCAACTACTGCTTTGATTCTGGAGGATCGACCAGCGTAAGTATGATTCTGCTGCGTGACCGAAGGACTGAATTTTAGATACATTTCTGATGAGCTAAAATTCACAAGTCTTTCATGAAAGAATCGTTGGATTATTCTGCCCCACATAATAGCCTAACAGATATTTCCAGAAGAGCCTTTAAGTGTGTCAAGTCTATATGAGGAATTCTTTCTCACTGTAATGGAGCCATCAGTCTGTAATCTACTGTGTCTCACAGCTGTCTGTGACCATGCTCTGGGCATCCTCAAAAGTCTTCAGGAATTTTCTTGATTGATTTCCTCACTGCTTTCTCAGTGTGCACTTCCTTCTGGTTTATCCTCCCTTCCCCTATTTTGGAAACTTAAAAACATGTTAGGTAGATAACACCTAAAAGTGCAGCTGAAGGCAGGGAAACAGCAGATGAAAGTGTAACAAAATCCACATGAAGTACAAATAAGAATAGTAATGAAAAATGGGTAGTAAATTGGTCAGTATTTTCAGCTATACAGTCTTGAGCAATTTGAAGGAAGGAGAAAGGACTTGGTGACTAAGAACACAAGCTTGAGGAAAACAAATGGAGCAATGTTTTCAAATTGCACCACGAAAAATCATCTGATGGCACTGTTAAAATGTTTGCTCTAATCACTTCCAATTAGGAAATGGAAAACAGAACATATTAGTGTTTCTTTGGATATTCTCTCTGGGAGTATATAAGCGCATTCCGTGCTAAGACAGAAATATTCTGAATGGAATTACGCATTACTATGAATATTTGTTTTCATAAATGCATTATTTCTTTTACTGTATGGTAGAGAATAAGATATGCAATAACTAGATTGCTGATGTGTTTCTTTACTTTCATAGTATTAAAGTTCACAAGCTAGGATAAATATGCTTTTACAAATGACGCTTGTTTCAAATTGGAGTGCCATCCCAAGCATGTGGTGTGTTGCCACAGTCTAACCTTTGAAAATATATTCTGCTCTCACTTTCAATGAAAATATTAATAAGTGATTTTGTCTGCTTGTATGAGAGGAGACGAACTTTTTTTATATCAAAATGACAAAACTGTCTTCTATTTATTTTGGACCAAAGTAGACTAGAGATTAGGTAAGAGGCTGAGACCAAACACTCTTAATTTGCTTTGAAGTCAGTCTCCTTGGTCAGGAGGAAATGTATTTGGTAATTAGGGGATCATTTTGCAGCCAACAAACAAACACATTTTTATCTGGTGAACTTTTAGACAGCACCAAGCTTCCTTAGCTTTAGCTCTGACATCAGTGGTGATGTACCCTTTCTTCCTTGGCAAACATACCTTCTTTTGTGAGAGCTTTAAAGTGTTAACTACAATGAATGAAAACCTTCACCTTTTATTGAAAATACATCATCATAGATTTCATATGAACATATGATTAAAATACACGTGGGTAGAAATGCATTGGAATAAATAACTATATGGTATATCAGCATTTTCCTTTTGTCACTCACTTGAGCATCATTCCAGGTGTTCAGCAAATTTAATAACCTTACTTTGGGGGAAGCTCTAGGAGAACTAAAAAACAGGAGTAGCAAACATCTAGTAGTTCTCTACAGCTGTTACTGGAACACTGGCAATATGGCAACCCCAAAGCTAACCTTTGAGAAGAAAACAAATTTAATCCTGTTCTGAAATGGTCCAGCATGTCATTTGTGTGTATTGAATTCAGGAACAACTTGTTTTCAGAAATCTTCCTGCCAAATCAGTGGAGGAGGCTTTACGTCATCGACAAGAATACGATGAGATGGTGGCAGAAGCAAAAAAACGAGGTATGTCAACTGCCAACAATCAGTGTAATTCCTCTCAACTCTGCTGCAAAAATAAAGTATATCCTGGCTTGTAGGCAAGTGGGTACATTAAAGAACCGCTTGTTTAATGTGTGGGTTATTCTCTGTTGCATAGGGGCACGCAGTTTAAAACAGAACTCAGTTATCAAATTGTTATTCTGCTACAATGAATGTAGCTAGGTTCAGAATGCAACTTAACCTTTCATTAACTTCTTAAGGAAAAACTTAATTTTTTTAAGCTACTTGTGTAGTATGGTCACCCAGAAACTTTCTGGATACTTGGACTCTTTTTGCAAGCTGTGTTGCTGCAGTTACCACTAAGAGCCAAAGTAAAATAAAGCTGACTGCTTAAAGATCTGGTTTCTTAAGAATTTCAGATTAATTTCAGTGTGAAGAGACATGAAAACTTTGGGGTTATTTTCCAATCAGCTTTACCTGTATGAATCTTCTTACTCCCGCTAGACACGATTAATTTAAAAAAACAGATCTGTAGCATCTGGTACTGTGTCAATCTATGAATAGCTGTTGAAAGGACTTTTGTAGTCTTGTGCCTAGTGTTCAGGGAATAAGTTATTTTAAGAATCTGTGCTGTATGTTTTACTTGGGGTATTGTCAGAGATACAAGCTTCTGAACTGATTGATCCTCTGTGGATCTGTGGCAGCTTACTTTGAAAGATGCAATTAGAAGTCCAAGGCATTTGACAATGCATTTCACTCTGCTCTTGTGGTGTGTATCTTGTAAGTTGTGATCTGTGGTCTGTGTTCTTCAGTAGCAGCATCTTCAGCGGTTCAGCCATGTGTGGTGTTTTCATGTGTGTGCCCTGGCTTATTGACTGTTGCTACACACTCAAAGCTTCGGTAAAAACTTGATGAAGCTGGTCAGCCATATCTGTTTACCAGGGAGGGCATGTTTACTCTCTTGATGTGACCAATGCATGCTTAAATAGAAAATGTCTTGCAATTTCACAGTGGTTCTAAGTGATGTCAGGAGAGCACTGGTCTGTCCTTCTTTTAGCCTTTTTAATAAAAGGAATCCGCAAATGATCTTTTTTTAACAGAAGGCAGGACATTGTTCTCTTGCTCAGCATTGTGACTTTGTCTTAGGTCTTTAGGTCCTGTTTCCAGAAAAGAAAATATAGAATCCTTTTAGGTGGAAGTTTCAATAAAATTTGAATAGTTTTAAAATGGATGTAGAATTGCAGTTTTAAATAATAACATTATCCATAAGTATGCCTAATGAATAAATAAGGCTCAGATAAAATATGGTATGAAAATCATGAGAGGAAAAACAGCGCTGATGATGTGCTTGCTTATTAGTTATCCTGTGTACTGCATAAGAGAATTATCTGAGTTTTCTAGCCTGATTTTTGTTTGTCTAAATCACTGTATTTTAACAACTTTGCTTAAATTAAAAAATGTCCAGAGAAATACACCTGCAATCAACAGAAATAGTACATGCAACTGTAATTCACCCCTAATCTTTTAGACATCTAAATACTTGGGTAGTAGCTGAATAATTTACCTAATAATTTGTATGCACTAATACAGAATTATTAACATGTTATGCCTAACAGAAATTAAAGAAGCACATAAAAGGAAAAAAATAATGAGAGAGCGTTTCAAGCAAGAAGAGAATATCGCTAGTGCTATGGTGATTTGGGTCAATGAAATACTACCTAACTGGGAAGGCATGTAAGTAAAGTTCTGCTGTATAAATGAGGCAAGCATGGCTTGTTTCTCCTCTGGAAACTGAGGACCCACATACCTTATTTTCCTTTTCTGTGTTGTCAAGAAGTCAGTTTTTGTTGCCATTATATAGTGTGAGGTCATTACAAGCAACATGAAATGTGCTTTCTGGGAGCTGAATGTTTGGGGGTTTTTAATGGGGCTTTAGCATCAACCGAGATCTTTGAATATTGATTTGGTAAACAGCATGCTATTTTGCTTGTAAATTGCCCAGTGATTTTAGAAAACAAGATGTGCAATATGTGCCTTTTTTTTTCCTTCTCCCTGCTGCTGTATATTAGGCGTGCTACCCGAAGAGTTCGAGAGCTGTGGTGGCAGGGATTGCCCCCAAGTGTACGTGGGAAGGTTTGGAGTCTAGCTGTGGGAAATGAATTAAACATCACTCCTGGTATGTTCCTAACAGATCACATATTAATGCTAAATTAAGTTGATTGTTTTCAAAGAAAAATACAAACTTTTGTTAAATATATATATATATATAAATCAGGGTATATTTCTTTCTGAAGAACTGTATTTTGCAAGGTTAGGAACAATTGTGTTTTACAATTAGACATTGTAGCCTCATAAATTATGGAAACAAGGTTCAAAACCTGCTTACAAAATCATTTAGTATTTTAAGGATTAAAGTAGTGCATCTCCCAGGAAATAATTTTTATATTTAAAACTGAGAATTTGTAGCTTTGCTTTCTTAAGGGGGTGAAAAGGGGAATTGCTTTAGTTTATAACTAATGATTGATGAATTGTAAGCATTTTATTCACAAAAATACAAATCTGAATTATGTAAGGCATGATTATTATGCATGTCATAATTTGCATGTTCACCACAGCTGAAAGCATAATACAGCGCACACTGTAAACCTGTGTGTAGTGGTAACCATCTAACAGACTCTTCTCCTGCCCCCAGTGATGAAACCAAGTAACCAAAGCCAAGAATGCTTAGCATGCTTTTGTCTTGGATGGGTGCTTTTCTTACTACTTCCTTTTTGGTTATCAGTTTTGTTTTGCTTTCTTGCAGAACTTTATGAAATCTTCTTGTCAAGAGCTAAGGAACGATGGAAAAGCTTCAGTGAGACAAGTTCTGAGAACGATACAGAAGGTGAGATCTCTTGAGTGCTTAACCACCTCCTATTGACTTTTGCCAACTCAGGAAGTCTCACAAGTTCCTCCGCAATTTCAGCTTTAAGAATACTAAGTTAAAAGTTCTCAAAGTCATTCTCTACTTAACTGTCTTAAACAAGTTATTGAGCAAGGGGCTTGGCGGTACTTACTGCATCAATAAAAGACAGATTGAAATATTGCTACTTTCAAATAATGTTTCCTCTGAAATATCAAGACTTGGCTCTCATGAAAATATTAGATGAAATACAAAAACAAGAAATAGGAAACTCAATTACAATACGTGCTCTTGCTTAGCTCTTCTTAGATGGGTTCTCCTTAGTTGGCATCCCTTCCATGATTTTGGGAAAGAAAAAAGAATATCCTCTATTTTTGTTTCTGAAACTGAGAGGTGAAAAATACTAAACATGACACATTTCAGATCCCACTTGTATTTCCTTGTCTGCCCAGATGGCCTTTCCTTCCAAATCTATTAAGTGGGGATGTTAGCACTCTTTTGTTGAGTGCAGTTTTTTCACTGGCATATTGCTGTCTCCTGTGGATGTTCTTTCTGTTAAAAATAGTATCAGTGATGTTTTTAATGTTGGATGTGTCCTTGTTATAAAGGTTAACTCTTTGTGCTGTTGACTGATAATAATTAAAATGCTACCCTGTGATAGTGTCTTTTCCATTACTTCAGTTGTTTGCACTTGCCATAGCTAGTCCTGACTAATTGCCTACTTTGACTGTAAATTATTTGGGTCTTCCTTAGGGATAGCCCTGTGACTCATCTGAAGGTTGTCTTGAGACAAACAATTTATAAAAAAATCCTGTGTGTGCATGACTGTAAATATGCTTTTCCTTGGAAAACATGTTTGCAATGCCCCTTGGTCTGTGGAGAGGTGGTTTGCTTGTTCTTTTGTTGTGGGAGTGCGGGCTGTCTTCAGGGGAAAGCTTAGGTAATCTGGTTTTTTGAGTGCTAGTAGTTCTGGATGGGAATGAAGGGAGAAGGAGCTGTTTTAATTCTGCCACATGTCCTGGGAAATGTAGTAATAAGGGAAAACTTAAGAGTGATAGAATTTTCATCTCTGAAATGCAAGCAAGCAGTCACTGCTTATTACTAATCTTTGATAGCCAAGTCTGGATGACCAGCTATCATAGTTTTAGGAAGACTGGAATGCAATGCTGCTTTCCAAGCTTCAGCAGAGCAGGTTCTGTTTAGCCTGTTCATCAAATTGTAATCTTGTGCTTTTCAGTTGGAAATCTTATCTGATTTAAGCTCTTTGAAAGAGCCTTTTCCCCAAGTGCTACCTGTCTTTTTTCCCCACATTATCACTAGCATTTTTATCATTTTATATTCCTGTGGAGAGGAATATGTTTTATCATTTTATATTCCTGTGGAGAGGATTGGGCAGAGATAATTCAAGGGCTAGCAGAATTTCATCTGGAGGTTCTTGGGTGAATGCTGCCTTCCTTGTCTTTATGTGCCTACAGGAGTTTTGTTCTGAAGTTCATAGAATTTATCAGCTTAATAAGTGCTGGTTTTGCTTACAGATGCAGGTGCATCTGTTGCTGATCGTGAGGCCAGTCTGGAGCTAATTAAGTTGGATATATCACGCACATTTCCATCCCTGTATATTTTCCAGAAGGTGAGATGCCTTTAACTTTAGTTACGACAGCTTTAAAATTCTGAATCGTTAAACAAGAAAGATAACTGGCCAAATATGGAATAGTTTTTAGAAGCTGTTTGGACTTCAAAAATGTTTTTAAATGAGAATAAAGTAGAGCCACTTAGTGATGGACTATGAGGTTTTTTTCTCCCTGAAAAATTACATGAGATTCCTGTTAATGATTATGAAACTACAGGCAGAAGTGAGAGTATTCTCACTGCTACAGAAATCTTGATGCATTCTGGTACACCTTTTCAGGCTTTATGATCTTTATATAGCTATAATATGCGCATACATGTATATAAAATAACGTGCAATATCATTATACAGTAACTTATGCTACTAAGAATTAAAATATCCATTGTCTTGAAAAGGAAGTCTCAATCTTGGATCTGTACCAGATATCCTCATTTTCTATTATGTACTGATTTCTGCTGAATTATTTCATAGGATTATTGTTACTTTTCTTTTAACATATCAAAAGCATTTGTGGTAATGCTTGGAGTAAAGAATGGTATTACTCTAGATAGGAATAAATCAACAATTCAGTGGCTCACTTGCATCTTAAAACATTAGCTTGTTCCTTTCCTTTATTTTTTTGAAAGTAAATACTTTTTTTCTCCTTCTACCCTCTTCTCTTATTAGGGTGGTCCTTATCATGATCTCCTGCATAGTGTTTTAGGAGCATATACATGTTACAGACCGGATGTGGGATATGTAAGTATTTGCTGTAAAATGTTTATAACAAGGCAAGTAAGCTTAAGATGTCATGTATTAAAGTATATTTAATAAATAGGTGTTCTAAACATTATGCTACTAGCACTTAAAAAATAATTAAACTTTGGCAGTAATTTCATGGTAGTTCTTAGATGACAGTTAAAGAGCTGAAAATGTACTGAATATCAGTGTTGGGTATCTAGATTGCATGGAAAATTTTAAATGGGTGTGTTCATAAGACATTATAATTCTAACAGAGTATCTATAGGAAAAAACCCCATAAGTTGTTAGTGGACTTCCAGTTAGCACCTCACTTGTTCTGTCTTCTGTTCCTTCCCCTGTTGCCATTTCCACAGTGATACTCCCTGCTTCACTACTGCACATCCTAAAATCTAGAAATTCCTTCTTAGTGTCTTGCTGACACAGAATAATCTCTCCCTCTGAGTTCAGTGAAGATAAGACAGTTTTCACCAACATTATTATATTTAAAAACAAGCAAAAAAAACCATTAAAAAAACTGTCAAAAACCCCTGAACAAACCAAGTAAACCTAACATCTCTCTGAGTAGTGTTACTTTACAGAAGCATTTAAATAATGAACAATAATGAAGAGAAGGGGTTTTTTTCTTCTTTGTTCCTGGGGGTATCTAGGAACATCTTTCACAAGCTTTAATGCTTTGGGGCTCAAAAACACTTGAAAAGTTTTAAGTCTCATCCATGCAACAAAGCATTATTTAGCCCAGGGTGTGTCTTCCTCTCTAAATCAGATATGCTTGGGACTCTGCATAAATAACTAGTTGACTTTTCATGTTCAAATGTTTTTAGGCTTGAATTCTGTCATCTGTGACCTCATTTTTGGAGACTCTCCCATATTTTTTAAGTGAGATTATAAACTCTGCAAGTTCTGAGACTGCTTGTTCCCAGGGTGGAGTTTCAAAAGGCAAATAAGTAGTTTTTCATGGATAAGTCTTCTCTTTTCCATTAGAAATATAGTTAGTCTTGATATTTTTTATCATATTTTTGATGTTAAATGGCAGTAAATGTAATGTAATTTTATTTCCACACTTATTTATCCCCCAGAAATGGAAAGCTGATTGGCTGTTTCTGATGCATATCAATACTCTTTTCCCTAGTTGGTTAAAATGCTGAGTGTGTGGGGGTTTTTTTTAATGAGAACAGGCTGCATGAATGTTTAGAGACCGTGGAATAACGATGACTGCAATTGAAATTGGTAAAATTATTGTTAGCATAATGGGTATTCAGATCATCACTTAACTACAAGAATCATAGTCTTCACTTTTATTGCAGGCTAAAGTGTTTTTGGGAGAGTAATGGTGGAAAAATGTAAACTTGTGTTGCAGCTAACCACCTAGAAGTTATTTTATATATGTGAAAAAATACAGTTTGGCAAGTGGAAAGACATGTATTGACTGTTCTGAAACAGAATTTTGTCTCAGTTCTAACATGTCTAGGTCTAAACTGCCCCATATGTGAAGTTTTTCTCCATGACTGCTTTTCCCATAGTTTAACAATGAACTTGAGGCCCCGTTTTGTTTCTCATGAGCTCTGTATTCACCCTGTGTGGTTTTAACTTTCTTGTATTTCAAGTCCTGAGGACTTGTGATCATGAGACCTCCCAGAGCGTCTGAACTGCCGAAATCAAATTGATTGCATGCATAAAAATAATTTATCCACGTCGTTTCTATTCATCTGGAAATGTTACGCAATGGTACTTGATAAATTGCAAACTGTAAATATTTCCATTTCCAAACATGTAAGATGTACTGAGCCTACTCACCTATATTTGCCTGATGCTTTTCCCACTTGAAGGTACAAGGGATGTCCTTCATTGCTGCTGTGCTCATTCTCAATCTGGAAGAGGCAGATGCTTTCATTGCCTTTGCTAACCTTCTAAACAAGCCATGCCAGCTGGCCTTTTTCCGTGTGGATCACAGCATGGTATGCACAGAGTTTTCTGGTTTTGGACCTTAACGTTCTTTTGACTTGAAGCATAGTTGTTTTATTGATGACTTCCTTTTGTCCTATTGAATAATGGAGAACTTTAACCTATGATTACAAAACTGAGAATACCAGGTACTGATCCATAAAACTCATTCTCATGTTTTGGTTTCTCCTCTAGAAACATTTAATCATTTTACTTATCCTAAGGAGTCATGTTGTGCTGTGTTGGCATCAGTTCTTGGTGGGGTTTGTGTTGGTTTACAACCAAACGTCCTTTTGGTGACTGCTTATGATGTGCTTTACTATCCCTACAGATGCTGAAATACTTTGCAGCCTTTGAAGTATTTTTTGAAGAAAATCTTCCTAAATTGTTTCTTCATTTCAAATCATACAGTCTTACTCCAGACATATACTTGATAGACTGGTGAGTTCATAGAACATGGAGAACCTAACCTTAGAACTGTTGGAGCACTTTCTATTTTGCTATAGGTCTTTCAACACTGGAAATAAAGCATAAAAAAAGGCATTCAGTAGGTCTTGTGAAATCATGATGAACTGTTTTGTGTAACTGCAGTTCCTCTGGCAGGCTTCAAGCTTTATTGAAAGGGATGTATTCAGTTAAAAAATGAGACAAACAGGAGTTCTGTGTGTTCATTTTCTTATTGCTGCAGTTGTGTGACACATAAGTAGGGGAGAGGAGGCTACTAATACAAACTTTTGTTATGTACTGTGGTTGTAAGTGACTTGATGGAATGAGCATAGTCAGCTACTGAAGGAAGCATGAGTATTGGAATAGAGACTTTAAAGCAGAGGGAGGATGAAATTTAGGACCCAATTTGAAAAGGGATAAACTTGAAAATACAGTGAACAATTTGAAGTAAGAAATGCTCTAAAGCAGGGAGTAGCAAGCTCTGTGTGTGTCTGTAATGGAAGGTAATTGTGCAGGCACCCTTGAAGTGTGGTAGTGCTGACAAAAACAGAGTATCTGTGTGCATAAGGATGAGCTTCATCTAGAATTATTATTAGATTTTTGTGATTTTAACGTGAACAAATTTGAAAATGTATCACAGAAATGTAGCTATTCATTTATCTTTAGTACATTAGTGGGATGCAGCCCTCTATTGAGATTAGTTTTGGCTTTAGATTTACTTTAGGGAACAATTGATGAACAGAGCTGTTAAACTGTTTGGCTTAAATGGAAAAGGTTAAGTTACACGGTTGTGATCTTTGTTGCTTAAGTTCTTACATGTGTATTATACTCTGAATATGAAGAGATTTGTCACTTCTTTAACCAGAACTTTCTAAAGGAGATGGCATTCAAATGGAGGATTTCCTGTAGCATCAGAAGAGATGGGTTTCAGAGTACAAGCTCTGACTTCAAGAACTGGAGACTTGTGGATCATTGAAATAGGGGAAAAAAATAGGAGCGTGTAAAATAACTTCTGCTTACTCTGAACTGATGTAACTGAGATTTAAAGGAAGTTGTCTTTTCATTTTTCTGAAATAAGTTATAACTCCTCCTTTTTGTTTGTTTTTGACTCATTTGTAGGATTTTTACACTCTACAGCAAGTCATTGCCACTTGATCTGGCCTGTCGTGTCTGGGATGTTTTCTGTAGAGATGGAGAAGAATTTTTGTTTAGGACAGGATTAGGAATCCTTCGGTTATATGAAGATATTCTCCTACAGATGGACTTTATTCATATAGCACAGTTTCTAACAAAACTTCCAGAAGATATTACATCCGAAAAGCTTTTTAGTTGTATTGCAGCTATTCAGATGCAGAATAGTAACAAAAAATGGGCTCAGGTGAGTTTCTTGGAGATATATATCAATTCAGACGTATCAGCACATGAATATATGGGGCACTTCTCTTCGTGATTATTTAAGCTGCTTGTCTGACTCCTGAGCAATGGGCACTTCCTTTCTAGGGTCTCATTCTGGAAATTAATCTCCATGCTAATATTGTGGTAGTTAATATTGATATTATTATAACATTGGCAGTCTTCATATTCATTAAATAATTTACTTTTCCAGGTGTTTGCCTCACTGATGAAGGACAACAAAGAAGGGGACAAGAACCACAGCCCAGCACCAAAAAGCTAATGTTGAGGTCTATTGGAAACAAGGAAAACCACTTGATGACATAGAAGTCTTCACATCATTTCTATGTGGGAAAAGCACTATAGAAAATGTGAAAATGAGATGGAAAAAAGACACAGCTCTCAGTGGAGTAACGAACTGATGAAATCTTCACCCTTTTGCCAGTATTAGTTTTTGTCGTGGGAAGATGTGATTTCACACAGAATACTAAAACCTATGAAACTGAGAAGTGGGGAGTTCATATTTAATACTTTAGAAGAATCAGCTCAATGCAATAAACATTTGTAATAACTTCTGTTGGTACTTTAAACAAATTTTTGAGGCATAACTGTTTTTACAAATACCACAAAGGCACTTTTTGGAGGGGATGAGGGAAATGCTAAATCTTTAGGCCCCAAAACTGCTATCCAAACCAAACGCTTTGGTACAAACATTACCTCCAAAATTAACAATTTGCAAGTATTGAGGACCAAATAAGGTGGTTTGTATGTTTATGTGCAAGGTGGTTAAGATTTGGGAAGGGGTATTGTCTTATTTACTTGTTGGGTTTTTTTTAAGTTGCAGCTTCATTCTTCAGTCTGGGCAAATGTAATTAACTCAGGAACTGCAGACATACTGTGCCCAAACCTAGAGCAAAAATAGTCTGATTTTAAAGAGTGGTAAGAACAGGGCTGCTATTTTCACTGTACAGCTTTCAAAGCAAAGTGGTGTTTAAGCATTTGTTTTGGTGTATTGATTGTGGAGTAAATGGAGTGGGTATTCTGTGAAAGGGTTTTGCCACCAGAAGTTTTGTATTGTTGAACCATTTCCTACTAAAAATACTTGTATGTTATGGTGAACACTAGAAAATGACAAGGCTATCTAAAGGCTTTTGTGTTCTCAAAGAAGCAGCCACTTTTAACACTTGGAAATAATGCAGACACATAATTGTTTTTGAAAATGTCTTTTTATTAGTGTGCAATACTGAAATCCAAAAAGCATCTGGTTTAGTGATACTTAATTCTTCAACATCTTTTAACTGTGAGACATAAGGTCATACTGTATGTGTCACGGCAAATATTTTCAAACATTTCCTGTTCTTGAAGATGCTGTACAACAACCTGTGGTTGTAGGGGACAGAAATTTAAAATGGATAGCACTGCAGGTGAGGAGCACTTGCACTCTCTCGATCCATTTTTTGCTAATATTTAATGTAAATAAATTCCTTACATGTGGGTTTTTTTGTAACTGGTCCCTCTGGAAATCAAGTAAAAATTACCATTATGTATTTTTAAGTGCGGAAGGCTTCCAGTTGTCTGGTGTTTTAAAAGCAGAGTCTGCATAATCGGGGTAAAGATTTAGTGTGGTGTAACTTGCGTTGCTGTCTGGTTTAAAATCTACATATATGCTACTCATAACATTACAATTTGAAATGTAAATGTCAGATTTTTCTTAACTTATGTATTCACTACTTTAATTGGATCCAATTTGTCTTATATTTTTGTGTTATCTTGTACAGTTTTCTTACTTTTCAACTATAAATCTGTATATAACTGTAAATAGAAGGATCAAACCTTCCTTTAAGACCACTAGTAACAATTCCTGTGTAAATAAAACTTACAGCAGCTGCGGGCAGTGCTTCTTTCCCGTTCCTGTGGGCTTGCCGCAGGCCGGGCCGCTCCCTGTGGGCGGTGCGGGCCGGGCGGCGCCGGCAGCGCTCGGTCACCGGGGCCGCGTTCGGCCTCCGCCGCCAGGGGCCGCTGTGGCTGCGCCGGGCCGCGCCGCGCGGAGAGCGCTTCCGCCGCCGGGCAGCACGCGCGCGCCGCCGCCATGAAGCCGGTAAGGGCAGTGAGGGGACCGGGCCGGGCGGCGCGGGGAGGGTAACTCGGGGCTGACGGGCGGGACGGGGAACCGCGGTCGGTGCCACCGGGGCTCCGGGAACGGCAGAGCAGTGCGGGTGCTTTGGGGTGGGCACCGGCGGTGCAGCGCAGGCTCGTCTCACCCCGAGACGGAACACTGACCTTTCAGCGCCCTCCCGATAATCCAACATAGAAAGGGAAGCTAAAGTTGAGCTGACAAGAGTTCCGGATTCGCAGATTCACGGCACGTTCTCAGTTGGAAGGGGCCCGCAAGGATGGTGGAGCCCAGCTCTTCAGTGACTGGCCCGTACAGGGAGTGATCCCACACTTGCTGTTTTTAGCATCGTGCTCCAACCAACTGAGCTAAGGAGTCGAGGAGCCCCACGCTGATCCAGCCCCTTGTCCCCTTTGTAAAGGGACACATCATCCCTAACAGCATTTCGATGCCCAGTTTCTCTGCGCAGCCTTGCCTTCCCATGCCCCTCGTAAGGTGGTCCTTGCCATGTCCATTCCCATCCCGAGCACCCTCGGGAGTGTTTTTCAGGTTTGGTACGGGCCGCATTTATTGACCCGAGCCTCCAGGTTTTCCCCGAGCCCGCTTTCTCAGCCCACGGTGACTCCCCGAGCTCTGGCCCCCGTAACCCTGTTCTGGTACAGCTGCTGTTGTGAGCCTTGTAGCAGGCAGCCTTGCCAGGTCCCTGCAGCTGCTGGACGGGGAGAGTTTGTGGCAGGAGAAAGCCAAAGCTTAGCCTGGGGAGGTGTCTTGCAGGTCGACATTTCCCCGAGGATGTGGCCTTGGATGTTAAAGTACTTTATCATGTGCTGGGGAGCAGCAGCACCCTGAGAAGAGAACAGAGTGCTTGGGAGCCCACAAAGAACTGCACCCTAACAAGCTGCGTACCATACCTTGAGTGTCTGTGTGTCTAAAAGTGATGGACATAGGGTTTAATAAAAAAGTTGTCAGAGAATGTTGCTGTAAAACATTTGTCCCAGTGCTTCTCAAAGATGTAACACAGCTGTGTAAATTTGAGGCTAATTGATGATACTGTTAGCAAGAAACATACTGTTCAGTCCTGATAGAAATAGGAACTTAGAGATCTTAAAGAGTGGAATAAATTTTGCAAAGGCTGTTAACATGTCAGTGACTTGTAGCTTTCTGTTTGTTTTCTAGAGAAAAAACACAAAGCGAGTTCCAAGTTTTCGCAAGTTACTGAGAACAAGTCAAATAAAACTTGACAATAAATTAAAGAATAAACAGTACAAGCAGAAGAGTGCTGCTAAGAAGTATCGTAAAGAACAAAAGAAGCTAAGGGAGGCTGTCAGAGATGCTATTTCTAGAAAGCCTTTTCCATTGGAGGAATGCAAAAAGAAACAAGTTGGTAAGTGTTTGCTCAGATATGGGGGTTACTGAATATCCTGCTGCTTCCTGTTGTATAATTTGAGAAGACAATATGTCATTTTCTGTATAAAAATAGTTGCTGTTCGTGTTGAAAGAACGGGAGACTGGTGAAAAATACAAAATGTGGCCATTCTGGCACCTAGAACTGTCAGTTAAAGATGGTAGAAATGTGTTTGCACTGATCATTATTGGATGTCATAGCAAAGGGGCAGTTTTCTGGGATAACAAAACCCACATGCATAAAGGTCAGTGAGCTCCAGGTAGAAGTAAGGCACAAAATGGTCTCAAAAGTGTAGGCAGGGTTAGGTTTTCAAGGGTGACTATACATATGGGATCTTAATCTGTAAACATCATCTTCTAAAACAGCTAGAAAATGGGAAGAAAAAGAAGAAGAAGAAGCTCTTCCACTGGACATGATGGATGAAGATGACTTAAAATTAATGGAGGATCTGGCCCAAAAAGCATCCTTTTTAACCAGAGATCTTTCTTCTAAGTGAGTTGCAATGTCTCCTTTTCATACGAATTCAGCCTTGTGTGGTTAATATGTAATTAATATGTAAAGTAATGGATTTATCAGGAGGCCTCTTTCAGTCTGGTGTTTCTTTGCAGCTCCAGTTTAGTGTTTCCTCAGCCCGTATCTACTTCAGTATTAAAGTATCAATGTATATCAGTACATTCAGGTGGTCTGTTTGACCTTCGGGATACTGTTTCTGCAGTGTTCCTTCCTGGGAGGTCCCTGGCTGTGAGATGAGTAGCATTCCTCAAACCAAAAGAAATGCTTTATTCTGTAAACAGAGTCTTTTTTTTTTTCTATATAGGGTACTCAGGACATTCCCTGGACTATTGACCACTATACATGCTGCACTGCAAATTTCTGGAAAAAATGAAAAGGGTTCCGTAAGCCATGTCTGTAAACACATGCAACACCAAAACATTATACAAAAAATTTGTTACCATTTTTGTGGACCAAAGCATCAGGTAGAGTTCACAGTGACATATGTAGAAAGGTAGTGCTCCTAGTTGTAGAATAGTCTTTACAGATACACTTCTACAGAATTGTCTGGTTACATGATTGTTTGAAAATCTTAGCTTGCCTTTTTTGATGGATGTGAAGAGACTCTCTATGCTCCTGTAGTGTGGTTTTAATTTGTTAATGCTGATTTTGCTTTGTAATTAATAATTTAGTCTAGTTTTGAAGGAAAGGAGTAAATGGCTTTTATTTACAAAATTGCAGTTGTGCTGCATGGTCTCTTGTAGCCACACTGCAAGTTCTTGAATTAGAAGAATTTTGTTTTAAACCTTCCCCTTTCCCCAGATTAACTGGGTTTGACATAAGTTTAAAGTCTTGCAAAACTCAAAATTTATTGTGTAGTTTTATTTAGAGATATTCTGCAAAATGCACTTCTATGTGTCTTACATTCATTATGCCAAAATGTTTTTAGAATGGTAGGAAAACAGTGGAAGTGGTTGCTACTTTACCATTTTTACTGTTACAGGCTTTTAGTTCCTTTCATAGTGTCCCCTTAAATTGGAGAACTTGTCTTTTCAATCTGCTTTACTCTGGTCAGCTACAATATCTGTCTTAAAAACTTGTCAGATATTACACCACTTACAAATTGTGTGCTCATATTAGCACAGACTAAATACTTACCCTCTTGAACACTTATGTGTAGCTCAGGAGCATGCCTGTGAAAGGGTGACACACCAAGCTGTGTTATTGCTGTTGTCATTGGAGAGGGGTGTGTGACACCGGCTTTGCCAGTGGGCAGAGTAGAAAAGTGATAGTAACAGTGGTAAAAGTAGCCATGGAGTAGGGTAGATAAAAATGGTTACTGACCCGCTCATTGTCACATCCTGGTTAAGCCTCACCTGGAAGGTCAAGACACAGTGAGGCTGTGGGACATGTTAAGGAAGGCTCTGGATTGCTTGCCCAGTGAGAGCATCCTGGTCCTGCTGGTTGCTGGTGGAGTCCTGCATGGGAGGACTGCTTGGGGCGGTTTAATGGGTCTCAGCCCTGCCAGGGCAGCCGCTCTGCTCTGGGGGAGCACAGAAGGGGAGGAAGGACAAGTGAAACGGCACCCTGGCCTGAGTGAGAGGCAGACACTTAATCCAGCTGGTCAGACATGGCTCTTGTCTAAATACATGGCTGGTTCATTTAGTTTGCCTTGTATTTTTCAGTGAACCTGTTCACGTCAAAAAACGAAAACATGAAAGTGTGATTGAGAAATATGAGAAGGTGCCAAGACGTTTGCAAACAGAGCCAGAAAAAGAACTCATCCATCTGCTCCCTATCAAAGACAAGAGTGGCATAATTCCTCAAACTGTGGAAAAGCCAGGTAAGACAGAGATTCTGGAACTGGTATAGTAGACAAGAAGTATATAGTTCATTTGTTTAAAATTTCACAGTGTTTATTATGTGCTTGACACTAGACACACTGTTTTTCAGTTCTCAATGTTCCACATGATGAAGAAGAGGACACAGAAGAGATGGAGGAAGCAGAGGGTAATAAAACATTTTGTTTGCTTTTTGTTGGGTTTTTTTCCAAATCACTTACATACTTGAAAAGTATTTTGCTCTTCCCCAAGGAAGTTTGCAATTGAAGTGTATTTTGTTCAGGATATTTTGAATATGTTCATTACCATGTTGCCACCAAAGCATAACCATTCAAAACTTGTACTATTACCTGTTAGAATCTCAGGAATGGCTGGCTTCAGATTCTCTTCAAAATTATTTCGATTTTTCACCTAGAACTGCTGCTTGCATGAGGTTCCTTTTTTCCTTTGTGTCATATTTGCTAGTAAGAAGGAAATATTGATCTTACATAAAGTATGTCTGTGTGGTTCTATTTTGATTACTCTGAGATCATTTTGAAATGCGGTTCAGGACAGAGACTTTTGTATGTTATGTGTCTGTCTTTGTCTTTAAAATTTTTTACTTAAAGCATTAATACCAGGAAGCTGAGATTTTCATTTGCAGTTGGCTGTCGAGTTAATGGTCGTTTACAAGTAACTTTGTGACTTCTGGGTCCTTACTGTCTAAACATAATCTAAAGTTGAAAAAGATAGATGCTAGGTACAAGGAGATACTTGTAGCAAAATAATAATCAGAAAACACAAACAAAAACAATTGTATTTTTAAAAGAAAAAATGAATGGTGAATAGCTTGATACAAATTGCAGAGCATTGCACTTTCATGGCATGGTTGGGGTAATATGTTGAGTTTATATGTTCCCACTGTACTCAAGAGAGTACCATGGGCAGATTCAAAAACATTTAGTCTACTTCTTTTTGCAAGTAAAAGATTTTGAAGTGGAGCAAAAATGAATCTGTGGGTTAATATAAGAAATAGCGAAGTCATTCTTAAAGCTTCTTTGACTGTGGAACTTCCTGTGTTAGTCTTATGCGGCCTTACCAGGGTACCTATTTGAAATGCAGTATCTGAAACATGGTATTTGTTAAGTGATTTCCCTTCTTTTCTAACTCTCCCATCTGTGCCAGACTTTAGTGAGGAACCCCTGCCTGTTCTCACTCCTGAGGAAATGGCTGCTCAAAGGAGACAAAAGCTGCAGGAGAGGAAGATGCACATGGCTGCCTTAGCATCTGCCATTCTCTCAGAGCCAGACAGCAATGTAGGTACATTTACTTAACCTGAATGTACAAGTGTCTGTGTTGTGCACTAGGTCAAGAAACAAAGATCTGAATGAGCAAGCGGTAGCAAAAGCACAAGAATATATGGGTAGAACAAGGAAAAGGTCAATGTTGTATCACTTTTGTTATTTTTCCTGTTCCTTAAGCATGACCCTTATGTAAGCTCTGATTTCAGGGTTGTGTCTGATAGTTCTCAATGCTTCAGCATATACTAATAATTTTCTGTCATTCTGTGCAGGTTTGTAATAGCAGGGTATTTTGAACATTCCTGAGACTAAAATTTTTTTGGGATGTCTGTAACTTCCTGGCTCTTTATGCAGTGCTAGGTAGAGTCTGAGTAACTGCTGAGTTAATGTATGTTGTTCTTGTCCCTTGGTTTGCAGCTGATCTTCATCTGATGTCTGCCT
Organism: Irena cyanogastra; assembly: GCA_013397155.1. NCBI lineage: Eukaryota > Metazoa > Chordata > Aves > Passeriformes > Irenidae > Irena > Irena cyanogastra. The sequence continues at coordinate 126,709 of VWZV01012727.1, read as the reverse complement.
GTTTTATTCAATCAGATTAAGAAGCTGAAGGAGCTGCGTGCCATGCTGATGGAACAGGATCCTAACGTGGCTGTGATTGTTAGGAAGCTGGTCATGGTGTCTTTGATGGAGATATTCAAAGATATTGCACCTTCGTACAAAATCCGGCCTCTGACCGAGGCAGAAAAGGCCACCAAGGTGAAATATCAAATCTATTTATAGTGTATGTGAGCAATTAAGAGTGTTTTCAGCTATGCCAGGTACTAAGACTGATTTGTGTAATATGAATTTATGGTTTTGAGCAAAGGGGACAAATACAGAAATACTTGTGGAAGCTCTAAAGCTGTGACACTTTCAGGAAGAGAGGTTTTGGTTTTGAACATGAAACTCTTACATACTTCTTTCAATAAGTAGGTGACATGCAGGTGGTAATGGCTGATAATGTTACTTCAAGTTCTATAAATGAAATAGGCCTAGTTGGAAAAAGCCCTCTGAACATGTCTGTAGAAAAATGCAGAAATGTTTTATTTTTAATACATTTCTAGGAATGTCTGTCAAGAAGAAAAAACTACTTAGATATCTCATATTTGTTTTGTAACTTTTTTTTCACCATTGGCTAATTTCTGTATTTAGCTCTCCAAATAAAATCTCATTTCAATTACGTTTACAGGTTAAAAAAGAAACACAAAAACTGAGAGAATTTGAAGAAGGCCTTGTAAGCCAGTATAAATTTTACTTGGAAAATCTGGAACAAACAATTAAAGGTACAGTTAACACTTCTCATTTTTCATAGTAAAGGCAAAATTGTTTGCAGCGGTTTGCCTCCTCTGAATGAATGGTACCTTCTGTCTTTGAGATAGCACTTGCATGAAATACACCTGCAATCACTAAAAATTTAAATATTTATAGGATCGCCATCATTCTGAAGAGCAATCACTAAAAATAATATTTTTATTATTTTTAAATGCAGATTGGAAGCAAAGGAAATTGAAGAAAAGCAATGTCATCTCATTAAAGGCATATAAAGGTCTAGCAGAGATAGCAGTGAAGTGTCTTTGTGAGCTGCTTGTGGCCCTACCCCACTTCAACTTCCACAATAATATTATTGTTCTCATTGTTCCACTCATGAATGATCCATCAAAAATGGTAAGTGATTTTCTAATTAGAGAAAGAGTTATTGTTTTGTGTGAAAAATAATTATTTCTGAGCTTTATTCCACAATATCCAGATCTTTTTGCCATATAATGTTCACTATTTTACAGGCTGTGTGCACTTTATAATTAGTAAATACCATGAGTATCGTCTGTTACTAGCTGTTGTTGTGGACTTGGCTTTACAGAACAATTTCTGTGTTTTGCTTTTCAGATTTCTGAACTGTGTGTTGAGGCAGTTAAGAAGCTCTTCAAACAGGACAAGTTGGGCTATGCTTCACTTGGTGTAGTTAAAGTCATTTCTGGCCTTGTGAGGGGTAGAAATTATGATGTCAGACCTGAGGTAAGAGTCTTTCTGTTGTACCTCATAATATTCTTCAAAAGTTTCAAAAAACCCCAGATGTTAAAGTTTCTGCAGCTGCTGCCTGCAGACAAGCAGAATTTCCTCACTCTGTCAGACCACAGACAGTTCAGGATTAGGCTGAGCCAGAGAGTTAGAGCGGTATGGGGCAAAAGAAGGAGACTGGGAGGTGGAGATCAGATTCTGCCAGAGACATGGCTTAAGTCAGGCAGGGAGACTTGAAGTGAGAGGCAAATGGAGGATTGGATAGAAATGGACAGTGCTGGGGAAGGAACTGGGAGCAGGGATCGAGAGATACAGGTGTGAAGGAACAGGAGGGGAGTAAACAAGAGAACCTTTGACCAGCAAAGCCCACTAGCTGGAATGGAATTCAGGATTTCTTACGCTTAGTTCCTATCAGGTTGTGGATGACCATTCACTGTATTTATTTTATTTTACAATAGGTGTTAAAAGTATTTCTTCACTTAAGAATTAAGGAAGTAGAATTACAAAAAGATTCTGAAGACATTGCACCAAAGAAAAAGTTCATGACTTACAAAGAGAAAAGAAAAAATCTTTCCAGAATGCAGAGAAAGGTATGACATATGCTTTCTCATGCTTTACTTCTGTTACTTTTTGTAGCAATTTGTTCCAGCAATGATTGCACATTTGCTGTTGCCACTGTTAACACTCAGCATCAGTGATCAGTTTTTGCATTGTACTTGAAAATTTATGAGGTTCTAGAGGGAGTTTTATTATCTTCCTATTTTTTCCTCTCTCCTGTGTTGATAATGCTTTTGATTGGTTGTTTCTGATAGGATGAGGGTTACCCTGTAGAATCACAAGATGACTTAAGCAACTCACCAAGCATGGAAAATTTGTTCTCTGGGTATCTTTTCAACCTGGATATCCAGACTGGTTGGAAACATTGGATTTGTTGTCTTAAAATCAACTATATCTTTTCAGTGGAAAAAAGCAGAGGAGAAACTGGAACGGGAACTCCTGGAAGCAGAAGCATCAGAAAGTAAAGAAAAGAAACTGAAGCTGGTAAATAATTTAGACATTATTTCCCTATTTTAGCATAGTGGCAGCTCCTAACCCTTTTGTAACTAAGAGTCTTCCCTCCATCCCAACCTGGCAGCATTCCACATCTCTAGATCCTGCTGTCAGCTGGCAAACCCTTTGCTTGTGACAGAGATCTAGGTTTTACTAAAACCTAGATCACTGAAAACCTAGAACATTCTCAGTTTAGCCAGGAAGGCATTCTGATTCCCTTCTGCTGTCTGCTCAAAATGGTATTTAATCCACTGACAAATGTCCTCCAGGTGCCCTGTTCCATAGGGCACTGTGTAGTGGGTGTTACAGCCTCTCAGAGTGGCCTTTAGGCAAAGGAGGAGTGTAGCCAGGAGAGAGCCAGGGGCTAGAGAGCACTGGAGGACTTGAGCTTTTCAGCTTAAGAGGAGCAGAGATGACAGTGCCAGGACTGGTTTGGAAGGCCTGAGTGCAGGCTTGGACAGACAAAAGCATTTCAGTTGAGTTTAAGTCAAATAGAAATGTCTATTTCACATGATTAAGTGAAATAATGATCACATGAGTGATCATGAGTGTCCCATGATTTAATTTTATTTTCCTTCCTTCAGCACACAGAGACCTTGAATATTGTATTTGTAACTTACTTCAGGATCTTGAAGAAAGCTCAGAAGTCTCCACTTTTGCCAGCTGTGCTAGAAGGTCTTGCAAAGTAAGAACTGACTACCTTCTTTTGTTTGTGTTGGAAAAGACATAAAGCACTAAAGAAATTTTTATCTCTGAAAAGGATTTAAGCAGTGAGAAAAGACAGACCCTGACAAATTAGTTGAAATTCTTTTATTTCTCTGCTGAAGTTTTCCACTATTTCCAAAACCATTTCAAATTTCTTGTGATAGAATTGATGTGGTGCAAATGCCATAGGGTGTGATGTGATGCCATTATTTTGTCTGATTAATTGCTAAAGGACACAAGCATGTTGTTAATGCTCTAGAAAAGCCATGATTAGCATGTTGGGGGGTGAATTATTCTTTCCTGTGAAGATAGTAAATGTTCAACATTTGATTTAGCCTGCTTTTAAGTTGTGGATCTTGGCAATTCAGAACAGTTTGAACTGAGTTTACAGATAATATCTATAGTTTAAAAATGAAAATCTCTTTGATTGCAGGTTTGCTCATCTCATAAATGTGGAATTTTTTGATGACCTATTGATTGTCCTTCATTCTCTTATTGCATCTGGGGTAAGTTGAATTTTATTACTGTTTTCTTAAAATGACTTTCTTTTGGGTACTTAATCAGTTTTGTATTCCTAGGATTTAAGCTATCGCGAGAGTCTTCATTGTGTTCTCAGTGCATTTCATATACTCTCTGGTCAAGGTAGGAGATTTTTAAAAACAAACTTTTGTTTAATATTGCCTGATAAATAAATGGAGTAAATGTGTTTATTTGGGATTATGTTCATAGGTGATGTTCTTAACATTGATCCAATGAAATTTTACACACATCTGTACAAGACACTGTTCAGCCTACATGCAGGTAATTCCAGATTCTTATTTTCACTGTTCTCCTAGATAATGTTTATTCAGTTTCCTTGCTGTCAAAGCCTTTATGTAGCATTAATAAGCCACACTTTTTTAAGATATCTGATTTCTGAGAAGATTATTGTCTGGTTTAACCTACTTTTTTTTCTTAAGTTTCACATTGCATTACTGCAATACAAATACTTGAATTATTATTCCAATACATGGTAACAGGTTCTAATTGTGTCATTTCATTAGGAAATGCCAAATATTTGATCTTGGATAAGCATTTAGTTTGTCCTCAGTTTTTTTACTTATAGTTATTTCTTTCATGGACAATTTAAAAATTCTTGTCTTTTTTCTCTAATTCTCTGTCCAATGAAGAAAAACCACTTGATTTTTCCAATGTGATTCTAAAAATAATTAAAATTTAAATTCTGTTTTTTAAAATTTTCTAGTATATATTTCTGATTTTTATAATGATAACATTTTTATATTCTAATCTAAATTTTCCAGTAATTCTGAGATGTTGAATAATGGATGAAAAAAGAGATTTATAAAATTTGAAATTAACATAATTTTAATTAACATCAGAAATGTGGATTCACTAGGAATAAACTAATAAGAATAAGCGTTCTGCTGTTCTGGATGGGTAAAAGACTAGATCTTTTAACTTTTTAATAATTTATAGAAAATGATACAATGAATGCATTTAGGATTAAAACAGTAGCTTAATGCTAATAAGCATTGTTTATAACACTAATAAGCAGTGTTTAATGATTAGATACTTTTGATGGAACAAGTATTTTCTTAGAAATGAACACAGAAACAATGATACATTTTTTCTGTTCAAAGCTGGACTATTTTGACCAAAAAAGGGTGGATGCTTAATGTCTGTATCACATGAGAGGTGTCTGAGCCTTGGGGCTTTCATGTTGTTCTTGGTTCCAGTGTCCTGCCCGTAGCAGGGTATGTCCATGTCCATGAAGTGGTTCTTTACTCTTGGTATGAATTCTGCTTTTGAGGTGGCACCAACGAGGACATAGGGATTGTGCTGCAGTGCCTGGATGTCATGTTTGCCAAGAGGAGAAAGCAAGTCACCCAGCAACGAGCTCTTGCTTTCCTAAAGCGACTTTCTATCCTTGCTCTTCATGTACTTCCAAATTCCAGTGTTGGGATCTTGGCAACAAACAGGGTATTCATGCAAGTAAGTTTTACTTGTTCAAATTTTTAGCTTACTGGCTAAAGGTTATGGAATTTTTTGTTCAAATGATTTTGTGCAAAAATTTTAAAGCATCTTTAACAAGAATGATGAAAACAGAATATGCTTAAATGCTGCTGAAACTTACTGAAGTGGAATGAATCCTGAAACTGAGTCAACTATGTTATAATTGGGTGGGTAATATAAACAACTCAGTTTCTGGGTTTTTTGTGTTGTAGACATTCCCAAGGATGGACCTCTTACTAGACAATGAATCTCAAGGCAGTGGAGTTTATCTCCCAGAACTAGATGAACCAGAGCATTGCAATGCCCAGAACACAGCGCTGTGGGAGCTGCATCTACTGCAGGTTTGTGACTAACTCAGGGATTTGGGAAGTAACAGCAGTAAATAGCTGCTCAATGTTTAGGGCCTTTGCACAAATGAAGAACAAAAGTCTTCAGGCTTATCTGTCAAATCTTGGCCCATATGAGCCTATTCCAGCAGAGTGGAAGAGGAAGACTAACACAGTGATACAGAAGGATGAGCTCAAAAGGGGATGTTACACATCCTCTATTATAATACCACGCTGGTTCTTACTGCAGGTTGCCTTATTAGATTCCTTTGGAGACTTTTTAGATCTGTTAAGTTCCCTTACAGTCCAACCCTTGTTCCAAGAGGAAGTGACACCTTGATCTGTCATTCCAGTCAGGGTTTGGAGAGGGCTTCGTCTGCCTTTTGTCTCTGTTTTAGGGAGTAGGAATTACCTAACTGTGGAGAGTCATGCTCACAGCATGGTATGAGGGAATAAATGCATGACTGGGCATTCTCATTCACTTAATCCCACAAGCTGGCTGATTTTGAGGTACTCCGTTTCTAAAATAAAAGCAGACCTTCCATCTTATAGAAATGGCAATAAATATTAAATTCTATAGAATAGAATACATTATCCCTTACTGTCTGTCTACTGCCTTATTTCTTCCTTTCTTTCAGAGACATTATCATCCAACAGTGCAGAAATTTGCATCTCACCTTATTGCTGGAGCTCCAACTGAAGGCTCAGGAGCTCTTCCACTTGATTTGAGCCAAAGGTGAGTTACCAAAGAGTTCAGGGTTTTTTCTAAATAGGCCCTGAAAGGAAGCTGTTGCTTTTACTATATTAAAGGAATTCCAAACAATAATTCTCTATAAAATTAAAGACTCTGATACTCACACTGTCTTTGTTCTTCTGCCAGTACAGAATGCAGAATGCTGGCTGTATTTTTCTTCTTTTTTTTTTCCTTTCTTTTCCCTTTTGAGACTTGTTGCCAGGCTGTGACAAGGGTAAACATCTCAAAGTGCAGTGTGTTTTCTTCCCCTGGGAGCAAAATATCTTCAGCAGCAGCCCTGATCTGAATATGGATCAGGATCACTGAACTGGGGCTATCCAGTGGAAACTAGAACCCAAGTTGCAGCGTAAGGTCTGTAGTAGGTTAAAACATGAGAACAGCCATCCAGGCTCAGACTAAGATCTAATTCAGCATCCTGTCTTTGGCAGTGGCTGGCAGCAGGTGCCTTGTGAAAAGTAAAACCAGGGCATACACGTAAAATATGCTCTGAGCAGGCCTCTTACAGGCTTTAGCCTGGTGAATTTCCTGAACCTGATACCATTTTCTGTTAGTACCTCTCTCTTCATGGAGTCCTTTTCAAAACTGTTCCATCTCCCTTGAATCAGAGCACACATATTACAAATGCAGCATTGTTTGGTAAGGGTTCTGTGAGTCCACAGCTCCTTATTGTAAGATCTGCTTTCTTTTGTTTCGAACCTGGTGCCAGTTTGCTTCATTTAACAGCCCCTGGTTCTTGCTCTGGGAGCTGAAGTGCACAGCCTGCTCAATCACTCCTTCTGTGCCTCACAGGACTCACAGGCAGACCTCAATCATATCATATCTCTTATCTACTGTCTCTCCTGGATTGAGGGATCCATCCACCTCACACAGGAGCTGTTCCATATTTTTCATACGCTTTATTGCATGTTCCTGAACGTTTACCAATTTAAGCATTTCAAGATGAAATTGGAGACTCAGTTGCAATATTTGAGATGTGGATGATCTATAGATTTATACACTGATGTAACTGATTTCTATTGTGTTCTGTTTCCTTTCAACTCCAAACAGCAGTAAAGTCACAATCACATAAAAGTATCTGTCATAACAAGAAGATAATTGTTTCTTGAAGTGGTAATGGTCTGCTCAGAGCCTGCTGTTTTCATGTAGAGTTCCTTTTTCCAACACTAAATTTCATTTGCCACTTTACTGATCATCTCATACAGTCTGTCTGCAGTTCTCTACTGGTAGCTCATTCTTACTACTACAAGTAAGTTGGTGTTCTCCAGCTCTTTTTTGAGCATGTTGGAAAGCGCAGGTCCTGGAAAAAACTTTGTGGAAATCCAGTTTTCTTCCTGTCATTGCAAAAAATGACCATAGACTCCTGTCTTCTGTCTCCTGTCTTCTCACTAGTTTTTTCTCTGATGGTCCTCGCTGTTCTCCCATGGATTTTTTTTTTCATAAAACCCTTTTGCAAGAAACTGTTGGAAATTCTGGCAGATTGTGTCAGCTAGACCATGTTTACCTACTTTTTTTCTCCCCCCCTTTTTCAAATGTGTACAGATCAGAGCTCTGGGAAGACAACAGTTTTCTTGTGTATATTTAGACATACTTTACTTACTTTGACTTGCATAGTTTCCCAGCCATTGGCTCCTGATCTTTTCCAGGTGATGCTCATTACTCTGAAGAGTTCTCTTAAAGTGTGATGGAGGGGGAGAGTGGGGTTTGTGTGAGATGCTGCTTTTGGATTGGTGATAGATCAGCTGAAGTTTTATTTATCTAATGCCATTCTTCTTTCACTGTTTCTTTACTGTAGATCTGCTACAGAGCTTTTTGAGACATACTGTATGAAAGGAATGACGTTTAATCCTCCTGTTGCATCAGTAACACCCAGAAGAAAGGTACTGTTCTCATTGCTCTGTGTCCTTTTTTCACCTGTGACACACCAATATAACCTATATCTGCTGGCTCACTATGCATGCCTAGGCAGTGGCACACTCAGTGTAGCTTTCTGGTTTCTGTACCTCTTGCATCAAGTACATTTTTTTTAACTGGGATAAGATAGGACTGAGTATAAGGAAGGAAAAAATAGCTGTATAAACAGTCCTACCTCCCACAGCATCATATAACATAGCAAGATTAATATGGTAGCTGTTATTTTGCACTTTGCAGTGGTTCAGTGCAGATTTCTTGGCTCCTTGCTGTAATGATGAACTAATGTTTGTTCAAAAAGCAATAATAAAAAGCCATCTCTTTCCCCAGGGTGGGTAGTTGCCAAGACAGCTGGATTTTCAGAGCATTTGATTCAGTCTGTTGAGGGATACTGATCCCTGTCAGTGTCACTACAGCTTTAAACTGAAAATTGGAGGGGAACAGAGTTAATGTAAAAAGAGGAGAAATGGGGGAAGTGTGTTTATATCCTCAGTGCTGTATGTGTTCCAGATGCCAGCCTCCATTAAATGTCCAGTTAGTGGTGTGTCCTTTAAAAAGTGGTCATTTTCCTTCTTTCTAATGCAAACATTATAACCTATTACCTTGTCAGTGCTCCAGTTTGTAACTCAGTAACGTCAGCTGAAGCCTTGAGAGCACGTTTTTTTTTTTCATTTTAGAGAAGCAACTTCTGAAAATGTGTTTGTACTTAACTTACTCAGCTGTTTTATAATGACTCCTTGATATGTGTATCCTGCTAGTGAGTTACATGAGCAGCTGTGACATAGCAAGGCTGAGAATGGGAGAGAAATTAGGAAATTGTGAATTAGGAAATGCACAAGCTCCTTTAGGGAGCAGAAACAATGGAACAGCAAGATCACAAAGTGTCCATAGATGGCTATAATGGACGTAAGTGGGAAAATTACCTTGAGGTCTTGCCTGCTCTGTGGTTGTTTGGCCCATTTAACAAATTTTGGCAGTTATCTGAGTTTTACCCTCTGTGTTCTGCATGTCCTCTGTGTGCCAGCTGCCAGTCTGTCAGCATCTCCCTGCTCTTGACAGAAGCTCCGAACTGCAGCCCTGTCCACCACTAAAGAGAGGCTCTCATTTCTCCATGAGTGTACGAAGTACTTGGCTCTGGAAATTTTAAGACTTTCACAGGGGAAGTTTAAATAATATGCATGATCATCATTCTTCATTTGAGCAACAGGAAAACACAGGGCTCCAGGTGTGGCTGGAGGCAGAAGGGTCAGGGGATTCCTTTCTGACTCACAACCTGCGCTGTGAGCATTGTTGCCTTTTGGTCAGAAGTGCTTGATTTATAAATGTGTGCTGTCACCAAACTGTGCTTGATTTGTGCTTGTAAGGTTGAACAGGAGGCAGTGTATGAACCCCCCGAGCTGGGAGCCATGGCTGTGTGTAGTAGGTAATCTTCTAAAGCCCATCTTACCACAAACCAGAAAAGCCTCACCAAACCCACAAGCTTATGAAGGACTGCCTGACACGGTGCTTGCTTGCAGCCAAGGGAGATTTCCTGCAGGCCAGGAGTGAGCTGCCAGTTGAACAGGTCTGGTCTAGATGACTGGGACCATGGGAGAGAAACAAGACTGCTGAACTAAGGCAGGCATGGAAAACATAGCCTTGTTTAGTAATACAACTCCTCTTTTGTAACTTTCAGGATACCTTCTCACAAATGGATTCATTTGTGGATGAAGAACTGAAGAAACAGCTTCAACAACACATCAGTGAGACTGTTGCTTACAAATCCTTGGATTTTGCTAAGCACTTGAAGGAATCATCCTTGGCATAAATGTACCTATCAATCAAGTTCACTTGGATTCTTAATTATGGAGAAAGATTGGCTGAAAGAAATCACCAGTCATCATAAAAGGAATACAAGTAGGCTTTTGTATGAATATAGAAACACATGAAAATGTTAACAGCAGTTTTTCACACAGTTACAGACCTGTCCCCCTAACCACCAAGGCCCTGTTCAGGGGGCTGGAGAATCACAATGAACTGTCACGTCAGTGTTTTAAAAAAATACAAACTCAGATAATTTAAGAATTGTTTGCAACCATGCACAATTGTATTTTTGTTTATGTATTTTTCTAATTTTTATAACAGAATAGAGACATACGTGTTTCTGTGAACTCACTGGGTTGTGTTGATAACTTAATATTGAAAATGTTAATATTGACTTTTTGATGTCTAAGTTACCTAGACATTTGGAATATGTATTGCATTTTTCCTGTTTTTCTTCTGATGTCTTCTAACCATTTATCTCATCTTGAAATGATTTTGCATTTGGTGGTTTTTTTTCCCCCTCTGATGAATTTTGATATTGGCAACTTAAGAATATTGAATTTCAGTTCTAAATTATCATCATGATTGAATGGTATACTGCAGTGTCTTTAATAAAGCACTGCTGTCAAGAATACTGGACAAATACAAGGTAAGAATATTGGGGATTTTTTTTTGGTAGGTAATTCCCTCCATGTTCCCCAAATATTATTTATTGTCTGATTGTTTTAGAATCCATTTTCAGCTGCATGTTGACTTCGCAAAGAGCAGGCGAAATATATGAAATAATTTAAAGGTGAGTATTGTTTTTATGAGAATTCCATTGTACAGGGGAATGCAGTGGGCTGTCCCTGGCCAACAGATAATGCACTTCTGTAGTGCTTAATCTATGATTTGATGATGGTACGTGTGTAAGTTTTGCAAAACTTTCCTTTAAGTCAGAAAATATTTTATTTTCTTTAGGATATTTAGTCCTTTATCCTGATTTACGGTTCTTAGATAGTTTTACATTCAATTTATTTCTCTTTTAATACATGTTTTCAGTATTGATCGCACTAGTTCACCAACTTCCAAGTAATTAAACATAAATTTACAAACATTTTTAGAACAGACATTTGTGTATTAAGGGATTAGAAAATACCTATGTATTAAATTATATATATATTTCTGTCTGCTTAGGCTGTCATTCCCATAGACTTTGAGTAGTTCTTTTTAGTCGTAAAAAGTTTAGTTTAGTTTAGTTTTAGTTTAGTTTTTAGCTTAGTTTATTTTTAGTGTTTGCAAATACAGATGTGATTTAAATTCTGCAAAATTCCAAGGGGGCCATTTGTCAGTACCTTTGTCAGTTCAGGAAGGCAAAAACAAAGATTCAACATCTTAAACCATTTATTTTTTACAACATATACAAATACAGTTTATTCAAGTCAGCAGAGAGAAAACAGTCCAGGTGGAAAAGTCACTTTTAAAATTGCTCATTTTACATAGTTTCCAAATATATAAAGACTGGCACACAGTGATGTTGCATTGTCAGAATATTCTGACATGCTTGAAAAGGCAGAGGAAGACAATTGTACGAGTCATTCTGAAAGAGTTACACATCTATTGGAGCAAAATCTATTTACTGCTATTTACTTTTGTGTTTGCTAACTGCCAAATGTCTATCACTATTTAAGTTACAAAATATTTATCACAGACAGGAAAAAATTGCCACCGTTGGTACATTTAGTGGGCTACCCTAAAAATAAATTTTTGTAGTGGAATAGTAACAGACAGTGATTAAAAACCAGATGTTAATTGAAGCATTTGAAGAGCAGAACAGACAGCTGAGTTTCAGAAGCTGCAGACTTAGCCTGTAAAGCTACCAGCAAGGTCTTCTCTTTTTGAAAATAAACCATGAATGTAAGAGAAAGTGTTCTTGAAATATTTGGGTAATTCCATATTGAAGGGTTTAATTCTCGAAAGTCAGTGAGTTCTAGAAGCAGACACCTTTCTAAAAGCAGCTATTCAGACACCTCACCTAGTAGTATTTGTAAGCAAGGAAAAAAGTGTCACGAGGCTTAAAAAACCCCAAAAACTGAGATAGTATTTTTTAGTGTTCTGACTGCTCTTACTGGGGTCAGAAGACAGAACCAGGAAGCCCTTTGGGCGGCAGAGGAAGCAGCTCCTGGAGTGCCCCAGTTCCTACAAGCAGAGCAGCTCTGCAGGCACACAGGAGCTGGGATTGCACAGCTTTGGGCCCTTACAGTCACACACTGCAAGCACCACGTGCTGCACAGGGAAAGGGTAAGAAATTGGTAGAAAAGTAGCAGTTTTTAAATAGTACAGAATAAAATACTTTTGTGTTTTTGCCAGTAGGCAATGGAGCAGGAGAAGCAAGAGATTTCCACCTGTAAAGTGAGCAGTGCAAGGCTGCTACTGCTCAGAGTGCATGTTTCTGGAAAATGTTGATTATTTAACATTCCTTTCTTTCAAACTTTACCCTGGAAGCTGCTTCCTGTAAATAGTTTGTAATGTAAAAATGAATGTATTTTCCTAATTGATGTCCATACTCAGCCAAAAGCATGGAAAAGAACAAAGTTATTTTGTCAGTTTTGTCATAGGAATGTGTGGACAGATTCCTGCAGAAATAAAATCTGTGGCTAAACAGAATAAACATTCCTATTAGCATAACAACTTAGCACATGAAAGCTCTTTAACTGGGCTTTCACAAAAGTTAACAACTCCCCCTTGCTGTTTAATGCTTCAAGTGGTACTGTATTTCCACTACTTGGAACCAGCAAGAGGAAGGGCACTGCAAGTCTTTCCCAAATTCACCCCAAAGTGTTTCATAACTTTTTCACCAAGAAAAGTTTACCTGGATTTTTACCAACATCTAAACTTTAAATTAAGTGATGCATGTACTTTAATGAAAATACTGGAAGAGGTTCATTAGTCTTAGTTCCAGATGTCTACAGGTCTACAAAGTTAGGGTTTTTAAATAAAAAGCCAAATATTTTGCTGTTCTCTTTCACTGTGATAAACAGCAGCCAAAGGAGGTTTTGACTGTGATTGATGATGAAGATATTTATATTAATAAGCTATTCCCACAGGTAGCAGAAATAGTACAAAACTGCTGATTTTAAATGTCCACAAGACTTCAGGCTAGTGTTAGGCCTGTGGTGCACAATATGACATGACTACTGATGTCCCCTTTGCTTCCCCACGATTGTTTATTCTTTTTTGTTTTTATATCTATGTGACAGAAAAGCACTAGTGGATGACAACATGGGTATAAGAATTTTCTATGTTGAATCCAACTAATTAGCAAGGGTGTCTGCCAGCCTACTGTGATACTTCAGGTGATAACTGAGAATTTTCAGAGCTGCTTAAGATAAAAAACCCCCCAAAATCCAAAAAACCACACCAACAAAAAAGAAAAAGCTTAACAGTTAAGGGCAAACTACAGGACATGAAGTGTTGTTTCTAAAATGCCATAAAAGCACCGAAAGGAAAAAATTCTCAGTGACGTCAAACTGCTACCATGTTAAAATAACAGAGAAAATGAAGTTAACATTTTAAAAAATGGTTGCATTAGTTGAATTGTGCAGCAGGTTGATGTATTTCCCAGTAATTCCAAAGTATTCCAAAGCAAACTATGCATATAGAACTATGTGTAAAGTTGTCACTTCTTAACATTTTGCTTGGGATCAGTCTTTTCCTGGGCAGGGCGGGGAGGGAGCACATGTCCCTCACAGAGGCCATGCACTTCCTACTGCTCATCTGTCACAAAAGTAAATTTTTCAACTTGTGTACCAAAGCAGCATTTTGTAAATCAGCAACATTACGCAACTCAAGCCCCCCAGCCAGCTCTGCCTGTCACTCATTACCAATTCCAATAGTAGCAGCCCCTGTGAGGGACACGTGCTCCCTCCCCATCCTGCCCAAGGAAAAGACTGATCCCCAGAAAAATATGCCACTAAGAAATTTTACTTTTTTGTATGTCTGTGGTTATTTTTCATGAAAGCTGGAAGTGACCTCCAGAGGGCAGTTTTTTGCTTTGGTAAATGGGTACTTGATAGGCATTTTCTATAGTGTATAGTGAAAGACTTCATAGTTTCTGGTGACAGAATGCAGGTTCTATCTGCTTGTTTATATGCCAGTTAATAACTTTGTTTTCTTTTATTTCACTTTCTTATTCAAGGGGGGGTGGCATTAGCTGTCATGAGACTACTGCCCGTAACTTCTTTCCTCTGTTTAGGGTTTGCTCTAGTGAAACAAAAACATGTGCAGAGCAGTTTGTTCCCCACAGACACATTTCTAGTGGAGATCAAAGGGATGGCTGATGCCAGCAGTTGTTTAATTTGTGCCCCTGTAATGCATTATTTTAAATAACTAAACACATCAGTAACTCCCATGGAGGGAAAAAAAAAGAGACTACCATAACTAACTTAGATAACAAAAGATGAATTCAGCACACGTAAAACTTCACGACAGTGTTTCTATGTAAACAGAATTGTCAAGAGTTATAGTGTAAAGTTCTTTATACTCTCTGGGTTTAACAGACAAGTAAAAAGACACCTCCTGACTACATGGAAAAATGTGGTTTGAATTCAAAATTTTGATATATTAATTATACTTATCAATGCATTGTTTTGAATTTGGTCAGTACTGGGTATTAAACATCTTGTGCTGAAAAGAAAGAACCAGAAAAGTTCTAATATTTTTTTCCTCTAAATCCAGAGAAAGATAAAAAAGTCTGCATTTTCTAAAAAGTAGTATATGATAAATATACTATACAATGGCATGTACTTTGAAACATGATAATAAATATTCTTTCTTTAAACACAAGCCTGGAAAACTAAAATTTATAAGAAGAAAATGTTGATCCTTGCCAAGGTCTCACTACCAGTAAGGTGTATTCAGCTATTGTACATTATTTTGTTAATGTAGATAAACCATAAATAATTCTGAGTGTTTTGTGTATATTCACCAAAGTTAAACAGATATGCAAAGGAAATTACAGTATATTTAAATCTCTTTACAATCACTTAACACAGTGTTTAACAGTAATCGTCAGGTAAAAGTGCGTTATTTTAATATAATACACATAAAAGAACACTCTGGTTCGCTGCCTTCTGATTCCTTAGAGGCAACAAGCTAAAATTATCTTTTGTTTAAAAAGGGGAGGGTGATGACACGTGTTTGTTTACAACATGCAGTCCAAGAAAACTTCTCCATCCGCCTATGGAGAATCTGCAGATGTGAAGATACAGGGAGAGAGGAGTCTTCCGAGAGCTGACAGGCATCTTTCCCATCCACAGTATCCCATTTAGGATTCCTAGGTTCTGGATGTTAATCCAGCAGCACTGCCTGGATTAAGCATCTCTAGCACAGGGCACACAATTCTGACCAGTTCAGTCCGCAGCAGGATCCTTCAAAGGCACTGCAGAAGGATTCAGTCATGTAAATTCCATGTTTAGGTTTCAGAATAAAAAGGAAAACAGAAAACCAGAAAAACAAAGAAAACCCAAAAAAAACAAAACCTCAGCAAAACAAAAACCCAAACAAATGCAGAAGAGGGAAAGTGACTCTGATTTTCCCATAATTTACTTTGCTTTCCTTCAATTCAGATTTTTTTAATGCATTAGGGAGTTTATAGCAACCTAGAAACAAGCTATCAAATTAATCCCTTCTTATTTGAAATACCTTGCAAATGAAAACAGTGCTTGAATTCTGTTCATTTAGTGACTTAGCAGCAGCATAGCACTGCATGTCAAATAATGCTTTAATACTTAGATGTATACAGAAAAAAATGTACTCTTAAATTGGCATTGGTGAGGTGGGATTATCAACACTGAAAAAGATTTCTTCTTCATTTGCAGTGAGCTGCAACTTCCCAGCTGCTGTCACAGTGCTGTAGTAGCACTGTGCAAGTGTCTGGTTAGTGTACGGTGCGGGGCAAGTGGCACTTACTATCTCCATATAAATGGGACAGTCTTTGTTGTGTATTTCAGTTGTTTGAAGTCAAGCAAGATGGAAGAAATTGAAGAGATACAGAAAGGATAATGTAAATGTTTAAACATTTCTGGCAAGATTTCCACAGACAGAAATTAACACTATAAACTTGTTCTAGCCAAAAAAGAGATCACCAATCCTGATGATTTTATTATCTGGATGTAAGAAAAAACAATAAAAGCTCTACTGCTCGCTTCCATTTGCCATGGCCCAGAGCAATAGAGTAACAGAACATCACTATCTAAGTACAATTGTTGATAAAAATGAGTACTCCAAAATCAACTGGGATGTGACATTTTGGATTAAACAGACAGAGAAAGGGGGTGAAACTCCACCATTCTGATCCACGTGGAGACCTTCCTGACTTCATCGTGCCTGTGCACACCAGTGTATGAGGCTTTTATGGACCATTCTGTCAGTCCTTGTCCCTCACTTGGTGTGCTCAGCTACAGCTGGGAAGCAGGAATGCTCTGAGAATGCCTGCTCAGTGCTCGGGTCGGTGTCTCATACCTGAGCAGGCCCTGCCGTGGCAGCAGCCAGGACTATTCCATGATGTCAGTGAAGGCCAAGGCGCACGCGGCTCTCTCGTCCCTGCCCTGGGGACTGTCTGACAGCACCTGCAGCGGGGGCGACACGAAGCCCCGGTACTGCTTACTTGACTTGGTCAGCTTCTTCAGTTCACTGGTGAAGGACAGGCCTTTTCTCTTGTCATCTCGTGCTGCCTGTAAAAATTAAAAAAGATCATAGAGGAGGTTTAACAGTTGCTCGTTGGCTGGGAAATACGGAATGAATATGAAAACACCTAACATACTGCTAAGCAGACCTCCCTTTAGGAATTCAGTATGGCTGTGCTTTCATCTAGGCACTTCCTTCTGATTGTTCTGAATAAATTAATTAAAAAATTATGCATCGTTAAAGATATGTTTAGCAAATTTGGTAATCTGTGCTTATAATACAGTTACTTGAAAGCAACATCAGCTGTGGATTGATGGTGTTGGCTGGAAAGGAGAACACAGCTCCTTCTCCCAGCAGGCATGTACTTCATTCCTGCCATTTTTTAAAGCCTGAGATAAAGCAACAGAACAACTTTCACTGGCCAGGAATAAAGAAGGGGACTTTATTCCAGTAGCTTTTAAGTTCTGCCCATTTGAATGGTCCTTTATTATGACAGGGAACATGGCATGCACAGCCAGAAGGTTTTGAGAAACAGAAAGCTGGTAGCAGATAAAGGTTGTTCTGGATTTGCAGGCTGTGAGGGAATCGTGTTGCTGAATGTAACTGATACAGGTTTGCAGAGGAATAAGTAAGGGAGGTTCAGAGAAAAGAAGAAATTTGCTTTTTGTTGTAGTCTGTCCTCTCCACCTGCCCTCATGCCAACTGTGTCTCCCTTGCATGGAAAGCAGGTTCTCCTTAAGCTGATCACACACCATCTCTAACACCTGCTGCAAGGTATTGCATCTTTTACCTGAACCTGTTCTTTGAGCTTAAGGATAAATTTTCCTGCTCCCTTCCACTTGCTTTGGGCCTGAAACACACACTCTTGATCAGAGAGAATCCTCTGAGATGGTTTAGATGTTGAAGACTTTTTGTTTGCCGGCTCTTTAGTCACCTCCTCCAAGAGCACATAATCACTTGGGTTTGGATTGCTCAAAATGCTGTAGGAGTATTTGGCTTTGCAGAGAGTCTGTTTAAAAGCAGAAAAACAAAACAAAAGACAAGGCATTCCCTCAGATTCAGGTTACTAAACCGATTCTTCAGCTAGTGCTGAGAACAAATCCCACCTCAGCTTGTTTGAAACCAACTTCCAGCCCGTATGTTGAGGTGAGCATGTGCCCTTACCTGCTGTATGACATCCTGAGCCGTGCTGAGGCGGGGAGCTTTGATCACGGTGCGTGGTTGCTCTGGGGAGACATCATGTACCTGAACAAAGAAGCTGTCATCCTCAGAGCTGACAGCTGCTTCTTCCTTCGCTTCTTGAAAGATATTTCTCTCATTTAAATTCTACAGAGAAAATGACAGACAAATTCATTTACTTCAGAGAGGTAACTAATAGCTGGTGGTCACACAAGGGTTTTATTACATGGAAATTGGAGACTGCAGTTGCCTCAGCTCCAGTTTGTTAAATTCATTATAAGAGAGTTTTGACAAGCCACTGTGGCTAATAATAAATAATAGTAATGCTAGTAAATACCCATATTTTCTAAAATCAGTATCTGAAATACCTTTCATAGTAGGTGAGGAATGGAGATGTTTGCATAGCATCATATTTCACAAAAATGGTCCCTTAAACCCTTCTCTTATGTATACAAAATGATGTTTTGTCATGTAATGGTGCCAGTACGATGGGAGATGGTGGAAAGGGCTCTTTCCTTTCCTGTCCCTGCACTAAAGCCAAAAGAATTTAGAGAGCCAGAATCTGAGCAAACATTTTCCTGTGGTGTAGAGCAAGAGGGAGGCTGTGTGTTTCTCTCTCCCTTTTCAATGACTACTGCAGATTTTAGACAGAATTCCTCCTTGAACTTTCTCTCAGAGAATGCATTTTTGTCCAAAGCCTTGGAACACTTGGAACACAGCTTGGATCCATAAGCTGTAAATATGGGCTGTGGATTGCACCCTGTCACTGGACCTGCTCCTTGTTTTTCCACTCAGATTTGCAGCTTCATTTCTAGCTCCAAGCTCTGAGGTGTTGCTGTCTGCAGAAAGGCTCAAAATAATGGATAATGAATGCTCTGAGGTACTCACATAAAGGAAAGAACAACAACATAGTTTTCACATGTGCTAAGGCAGATTTTTACCCATTTTCTGAAGGAATGAGGCTTGGCAGGACACATGTGGCAGCATACACTGACAGAGGCAATGCTGCAGTCAGTGGAATTCAGTAGGCTACTATTTCCACAAACAAGTTTCTACCTTGTCATTTTTGTTCCAAATATTAGCTAAAAAGGAAACCAAAATGTGGACTTGTGTAATATAATAGCAAAATTTGTCAAATTGAAGTTTTATCAAAAGTTCTGTTAAAATAAGCAAAACATTTTTTTCAGTTTAAAGTATACCAGAGCACCTGGTATACTTTATATGACACCTCTATCATATATATATATATATGTAAGATCTGTGTACTAAGCAAGAGTTTTTATTTTCCTAACTGACCAAAGAAAGTGCCTCTGAAAATAGGATCATTAAGTATCTTTTTCCTGCTTTTTTTGTCTCTGTCTCATAAGCCTGGGCACTAGCATATTTTAAGCTGTAGATGCTTTGGTCATAGTGTAAACTGAAGTCATCTTCCTCCTTTAAATTAAAAGAAATCACCTATTTCATTATTTTAGCCTATAATTGATAATTTAATCATCCTTTGAGGCTTTTAGACTTATTCTTTAATATTAAAATTATTTCTAATTTTTCTAGACAGATGAGAAGTTGCTGCCATCTAAATTGATGTTGGTTTTCTGGAGTTGGGTTATTTACGATCTTTTGGTCTTAACTATTATCTTTATATTAATTTCCTATCATGGCATAATCTAAGATTTGCATTAAATAAGAACTATCACTCCAAACAGAGTCACTGAACTGGTGACTGAGCCATAATGAATAAACACCACACAGCTGATACTGGAGCTGAGGGAGGTCCAGTTGGTGTCACACAGGTGTATGAAGTCCAATTGTGCTTCTCATTCAAGAGTTAAGTTTGTTTTTAAATAATGTACACAGCATTGACATTACTCACCAAGTAGTGAAACAAATACTGCACCCTTTTGTTTCATGGTCCTAAGAGCTATTTTTAGCTACTTTTGTAAATAATAATTTATCTAGAACAGACTTACTTCCTCTCGAGTTTTAAAGATAATTCTTCCAACATATCCTTCTTCTGGGAACCAACTGTTTAAAAGCTGCACTAGCCCTTCTTCAGGACCAATCACTCTCTGGAATGGTGGTTTTCTGCATTCACTCTTTTCTTTAGATATAAAACTTTTCTCTTCCATCAGAAAATAGTCTGCAGCGCATGACTCGGTGCCTTTTATGGTTGCCAAGAGCTAAGACAGACAACACACAACAATCAGAATGCTAAATATAAACACTGCATAATTAGTAGTTATAAATGAGAATGAATAAGGAAGCTTTAAGAATCAGTAACTATTCTGACATTGCAGGCAGGATTTCTGATGTGTTATTTATTATTCAGATATTTTACTCCAGGGTAATGTCCTGTTCTCTTTAGCCCAGCCAAACAGTTCAACTGTTCCAGACAAGGCAGTACTATTTAAGCTTATTTTGGTCCTTTTTGGCTGGCTAGAAAATTTATTCATAATCCCAGGACAGTACAATCTTTTCCCACTGCTAGAATAACAATCCCTGCTGAGTTAACTGGTTTTTCTACTCATGAACTTAGCCCTCTAACTTTTACTCTCTGTTCCTACAGTGCTTCAATTCAAAGAATTGTGCAGAAATGTTTGCCTTTGTTGTAAGGAGAACCCACCGTACCCCTTGACTAGAGAGATTGTTTTTCTCATCTGCATATGCCCGAGTATTAAAATACTAATAGGGAATATGTTCTAAGATTATAAACCCATTCCCTGAACCCAAGACTGGGAAAATTCTACTGATTATATTCTGTGTTTGCTGTGTAATTAATTCCAGAGCAGTGCAGTGTAATTAATTCCACCCCTTGCTGTGATGAATGAACTCCAATGACTCTGTGTGTGAGAAGTGCAGGGAGACAGAGGTCCAGCAGGAGGTTAGTGTGGATTCTGGCAATGAAGAGTCTGCAATTCTGCAGGAAGCTCACCTGATGGAGCAGCTGTGCAGCCGTGGTCCCTGCACTTACACTGAAAACAGTGAAAGGCTCTGGGCCTGGAATTCCATGAACTGTCACTTTGTAACTCACAGCAGCTTTCCTTTCTCCCAGGCTAAACAACTGTTCAGACAACATTCAACAGGTTACTGGATTTTTTACACAGGCATGTTATTTCTACGTTGCTTAAAAGAAACCGTACACACAAGTTGTAAGGGCTTTGACAAAGCAAAGCTGTTCAGTTCATACATGGCTCTTTCTTACACTACAGATCAAGGCATCTAAAAAAACCCCAACAAACCCTCCAAAAGCCTCCATCATATCTTGAAGCTGAAGAGAAAGAAGCAAAAGGAAGTCTTCCAGTGGGAATACATAAACTACCACTGGATAAAAGGCCAACCTCCACCACTCATTCCCCATTCTAGCTGTGCTCAGATATTTGGATTCAGCATATAGATTACTGGATGAAAAGCTATAGCTTTGTTTTAACTTCCAAACTATTTGTTCTTCCTTTCTACCCTAGTAATTCACCAAGATACAAGTTTGGCACGTATTCATAGGAGGTAATATCTGCAACACATCTGCTGCACACACAGTAGCTCAGAAGGTTTTACTTAACATTTCAGGAGTCAGCAAATTGATACAATACATATTTAAAGTTGCCAAAACACAAGTAACCCAGACAACCTAACAGTAAGGGCTTTTAAATACAAATCACATATATGCATGCATATTTTTAGATATACAGATATCTGTACATATGTATACATATTTGCACATATAAACATACGGATGTGCACACACATATATAAATCTGTATGTATTTAGGGAACGACAGAGTTCACCTTTTCTTGTAACAGAAATCAATTTTACTCTCATTATTTCAAAGCTGTTGGTAATTTGCATATTCCTTTTTTTGTCTCAAATGCTTTGCTTACAATTCATGCACAAAGGAATGCACAAAGCTGCACTGAACCTGACTACTCATCCACATTCCCCCAGTCGAGGAGCACATTTCTTGTTCTATACCTAAATACAGCAGAGGAGCGAGACCTTGAAAATATTTACCTTCCCACAGTTTTATCCAGGTGGGAAAACCTTATTTCCACCAAAGCAAAAAAAAAAAAAAAAAAATTTGGCATCAAGGTACGTCTGAAGAATGTGCAGGTTTGAGCGCTAACATCTTTGAACACTCTGGCCCTATAAATCTTCACATCATAGTAGTTATTCAACCAAGAATACAGGTAATTGACGCACACAAACAAAAAATAAATTACCATAGATGCAGGCAGAGTGTTCCCAGAGGGACTTTCTTCCATTCTCCGACTGTTTATGAACAAACTGGAGATTTCTAATGTTTCATTGTGTAGGTTATGAAGCTGGACATGTCTGTAACCTAAAGAGGAAAAATCCTTCTGTAAATACTTTGCCACATCCTAGGACACGAGTCTCATGAATGGAAAACTCAAATTTGCCGTATTTATAGCTACATTTTGCCACACAGGTAGCATTTGAAGCATTCTAATAACACTGCATTAACGCTCTGTACAACAGAGTAACACAAATCCTACTGCTGAGTGGCTCATAGAGCAACCTGCCTTTGTTATACCATAATATTCAATATAGTCATACATAAATATCAGAACATGAATGAAGTAAGGTCAAATTCCCATTGGAAAATGCATGTGAAGGTCCAGATCTCCTCACATGCCAACCCAGACAGTTGTGTGACATTAAAGTGGCACAAAGCAAATGCAAAAGAGCTACTGGCAACATGGAAACTTTCTCCCCGCCATGTCACACCATTAGTGGTGTTTTCTGATCTCTCACTTTTTTTCACCCTTTCTCCAACTCCTCTCCAGCCATGGCTGTGAGAAGTGCAATTCCCCTCTGCACAGTGATCAGCTGTTGCAGCAGTTTCTTGGGTAAAGGACAAGACAGGAGTGAAACCATTCCAAGCTTCCTAAGGGAGCAGCCAGTCCCCTGGTGAACAGCCTCAGGAGCACCCTCAGGATTGGAGCAGGTGTGAACCACATGCCCCTGCCTCCACAACAGCACAGAATTGGACTTTTTACAAGTCACTGGGGAGGCTGCCAGCTCCCTGGGAGTCTTGGATCAGCACTGTACTGCCAGGCCGAGGTGCGTTGTCTGGTATTTGCTCCCTGTCTCCTCTAGAAAAATGCAACTGATTAAAAATTTCCCTCTGGAAGGGTTCAACCCAGGAATCTGCTGGACCATTTTGGCTTAGGGTGCCACCATGAACTATGCCACACCTCTCTTCAGCGCTTTTAGGGGAATGATTCTCTGAGCCGTCACAGCTGAGCAGTTATTTTCAACAACCGCAAACCGGAGAAAGACCAAATCTTCGAAGTGAACGCGGAAGAGGAACTGCTCGTTCCACATGGGGTTCAGAGTGTTGCGGTGGATGGGCTTCGTGCGGAAGTGGCAGCTGTCCAGGGGCATCCCCAGCACGTCGATCTCGATGCAGGGGCTGCCCGTGCTATTGCTGGGGCACACGTTCTGCCCAGACACGATCTGCAGCCAGAGTGCAGAGAGCAATTAGTGGAGTAATCCCTATGCTGTCGTGATCCTGAACTAAATACTGCCCAGCACACCCCTAAGCACAGTTTGTTAACATGCTGAATTAATTACAACACTTGCTTTTGTGATTGCCAGGGCAGTAAGTTCAAAAGCAGAGCTCCCTCAACTGTCCCGCCCCCAACATCACTGGTATCTTTCCTCTGAAAAAATACACTATACAACTGTTCAAGGCATCTGAACATTAATCCAGAAAGAATGCACCAGTAATGTAGTCAAAAAGGATCACATTTTCTTCTCCATTACTCTAGGGTGATGGCATTGAGCTCTGGCTTGCTTTGGCATACATAACACAAGAATTAAGTGTGCAATTACCACAGCTGGGAGAATTCTGATTCTTATGAATTTCACTTTTCTGACATATTTCCTGGAAAGGACCAGCTTCTGAGAGTACATTTTTTTGGCCACAAATCCATGAATTATATATCTTGTTATATAACTTACAAAAAATATTTTTCAAGATTCAGCACAGCTTTTCATAATGGCTTTTTGTGCAGCTTTTCAAGTGTTCACAAATGTGTAAAACATCAAGGCACATGTATAATTTTACACAGTTGTGTAGTCTCAGGGAGAATGCTTTCAGGACTGAGTTTCGACAAATACTGTGAAGGAAACAGGGGAAGTAACTATGGATACAAATCAGCCAATACAATAAAATAAAGACAGATCTCTGTTCCTTTCCTCTCCAATTTCTGTTAGTTAGGCTGACCTTTGGAAGCAACATTTAAAGATTCAATCTTTTCATTTAGAAGCATGACTGTAATGCTGGTTAAAGACTGTAGTTGCATATTGTCTACTTCTATCTGTTTGCCTGTATGAAATTTCCTTTTCATGTACTTACTGTTAAAGAATATATAGCTGGCTCCTTATTATCAAGGTCTCTTTCCAACGGACAAAACTGCTGGTACATGGAACAATTTTTATCCCACAGAACCGGAGGTTTCAAAACATATCCACAGCCACCATTAGCCTCAAACATTGCTGCATTGAGTTGCAGAGGAAGATCTGCGAAATTAAGGCGGCCAAAACTGACAGAGAGCAATGGTACAATAGAAAAACTGTAACAGTGAAGACAAAGTCATGTTTGAAGTATCTTCTTAAAAATTCTTTTAGTTGTGTATTATTCCTGGTTTTCAGAACTAGCTGTGATTTATGTGTCCAATCTATCCAGTAATTACACAGAACTCTAAGAACAGTTCATTCTTTTCCTTTCCGTTGTCTTTATTGACCCATAGGGCTTGCCTACAAACAGTTCTCTGGGAAGTTTCTAGGAATGTGCCCTGAACTGCAGAATGAAAGAGCGCTGTAGATGACCTAATGGATCCCCTATCGAAAATGTGAAAGAACACAATATGGGATAGCAAATATTCAAAAAATGTTTTGATCTACATTAAACCAACATCCAAGGCAGCACTCCAAGTGAAAAATAGTTCAGTACCTTTTTATGCTTGAAATTATCAGGAACGGATAACAGTTAGTTGAACTCGGAGAAAAAAACAACCTTAGCAATAAAATAAATATAAAAATGGAAGTGTTGCTGTCCAGGCAACACTTCTGGATTATCAGGGAACTTGGTGCATTGGCATAAAGCTCCTGGACTCTGAGGTTGCTGCTCTCAAGGACCACACTGTTATGGTATGAACCTGCTTGTGGCTGGGGTGCAGATACAGGAAGGTCTCCTTGGGAGAGGAGGGAAAAGTAAACAGGGAAAATAAAAATTCACAACTTAAGACCTCCTGTCATATTTCTAACGTATTAAAAGCTGGGTTTGTGTAGCCTTACCATCTGTTTGGTAGTTCAGAGCCACGAGCTGTACTCCGTGGAGCCAGAAGATCAGGGGGTGGGGGTTGGAGGAGTCGATGCGCGTGGCAGCGGGGTAGGTCCTCAGGAGCTGGCAGGTGGTGTGCTGGATCAGCTTCTGGGAGTAGCGCCTGCAGAGCCGCTTGGCAGCGTTCTCGTTCAGGGACGAGATGTGATAGCACTTGGGCGTCCTTATGATGGCACTGAGGGAAGCTGGAGAGTTGTAAGGAGAGCAAGGATCTTCCCAGGTCTGCCGCATTGCATCAAAAGGACCTGGAAAATAAACAGGGCCCTTGAGGTACAGCTGCAGGTCCAGAGACTCCAGACATCCAATGTTTTCTAGTGGAGTATGTGTGTGTGCTTTGGTTATGGTAGAAAAAGGTGATCCTGGAAAAAGACACTACTCAGGGCAAGTGTCACAGTCCTTCTCACACAGTAAGAACAATCCATGAGAGGAAACACAACAAGTATTGAAATAATACCATGATGAGATGTGCTAACAACCACTTTTATAAATATATACCTGATTGGCATTTGCCTGAATCAAGTAAGGAATAAAATTCCCTTCTTCTTATTTATACATTTTACATGAGGAAGAGAGGCGAGACTGAAAGCCATCTGCTAATTTTCCAAACAGACAGTCTGCAGAGACTGCAAAAGTTAGGGGGAAAAGGCAGCAAAACACTTATATGCTTTAGAATTGGCACCACACTTTTTCACTTTTAGGACACTGGCCTCTAGAAGGAAATCTCTCCTGTCTGCTGCAGTCATCTCCTTGGACTGCAAGAAATACAACCCTCCCTGAGCCAGAAAATGAGTTCAAAGTATCTGTTTATGGCAATCACTTGAAAGGCAGAGGATCTGGGTCTTATTCCTGTTCCAGAACCTTTCCTGCACTTTCTCTGTATTTCTTTATATCTGTTCATAGGCAGACGCACAATTTCCAGGTTCACACATGGGATCACCTGCAGAGTCTAATTTGCACAATTACGCATTTGGACTTGGCTGAATTTTAGGCTGCTAAGTTCTATTTCAGACAATAAAAATTATTTTCTGGACCAGCCCAACAGTCCTGGCTTTCATTTGTACTTTGAAAATATTCACTTATATCTTTAAAAATATAAACTTTAAGATACTTAAAATGTACACTAGTTTTGAATTTTTTATTAATTAGGGTGATCATATTTCTGATCAAGTAATCCTAATATTCCACACTCCTCACTTCAGTTGTAATAGCAGTACTGTAATAGGTGCCATGCTAACGAAAAACAATTCCAAAGTTGAACATTTTACACATTACAAAGTATTTGATCTTTAACAATTTGGTCTGGTACATGTGTTGGATTACAATGTCATTCCACGTGACTGGTGAAAGAAGATGCTAACTTTACCTTTTCCAGATGCTTTGGCAAGAGCAGCTGACTCCCCGGGGCTCAGCCTGCCGGGATTGTTGCCAAAAATGGACTTCCTGCTTTTTCTTTCTTTTCCTCTGCTAGAGCCAGATGGGTTTAGAGTTGACAAGCCTGTTCCCATAAATGTAAAATAAATGAGCCCAAAAACATGACCAAGAGGGCACAACATTTTCCACCATATTTTACATTATTTTTGAAGGCATGAATACTCCTGTTATATAGAACACAGGACAAGCAGTATATTTTTCTCCGCAATTTAATTTTAACATCTTTAAATATATACACACTTCTATATATGTATATATTATGTATGGCTTTATACATAATACATATATGTATGCATTTATATAATGTATATAGAAACCCATATGAAACAATACAATATTGTTTCTCTTTCTGTGATACAACTTTTCTCCACTTCACTTTTTGGCTTGAGGAAGGTAAAGGCTTTCTCTCAAATTACTAAATGGTCCGATTTGATACTAAAAAAATCTGCAGTAACAGTCTCAATGTATTCATCCTAGGAATAATTTTAAAAAATAATAAAAATATTTTCTACAGAAGCAATAAATCTGTACAGTAGTGAATATCATGGAATTCATCTAGGTTACGATACCTACATAATTAAATAAATGCAAGATTATGATTTAAAGATAATATAATATAATATAATGTAACATAATTAATATAATATGTCCAAATGCTGTTGGTTAAACAGTTCAACTTCAAAATGTTTTCAGAGTCATCTTCTTCTGTTTATTTGTATTTCAGTGTTGGGAAATACAGTTAGAAGTACAAAAACCATTACATATTTAATGGCCAATACGTACTAGGAGTGGAGCTGGAAAGCTCTAGTACAGCTATTATTCAAACTTATGCATTCTAGAAACATAATAATTTAAAGTCATGACCTGAATCATGGTGAAGTAAACAGACTTAATCTCACTTAAGGTCAATTTCTTTCTGTTGGCTTGGAGAGAGCATGAAGCAGATGAAAATTAAAGTGCATAATAATTATTCTGACACCCACAGCAGTGAGATGTGGGATGCTCTCAGAGACCAAAGATGCATTTGTGATATAGAACCTAACAAAGCAAACACACTGTTATTTGCCTAATTGTGACTCCTAAAACTTTCCACATCAATTCACATCAATTCATACCTGCCCAAAGACAGTTCTGGATTTAATACTAACATTCCAAATACAAATGTAAATCACAAAGAGGATACATTGGCCTCTTTCTGATTGAAGTCTGCCCACAGCTGCAAATTTTCAGCTCTCAATCTTTATGGCATATGTACATGTACTTACTAAAATTATGCACACAGTTTCAATGGAACTGCTTGGGTTAGTAAAATTCAGAACATACATAAATGTTTTCCACACTGGAGATGTATTGTCTCTTTGGGCCAAAGCATACACATAAACCACAGAAGATGGTAGAAACTGGGATCAAGGAATATGAATTGATTAGAAGAACGAGGAGTTATACACTGTGTGCTTCCAGCACTATTTAAACCCAGTTTTCAATGGATCAAATGGATTTGGCAAGTAAGATCCAGTTTCCAAATCCTGCTGTGGAGACACTCACTGAGGAAACAAACTACTCTCATAAATCACCAGAGTGCAGTGCAGAGCCCTAGGGCTGACTGCACCCAGCAGGATGGCCACAGGGTACACTGCAGTTGGGAGTTTCCTTTCAGCCTTTCCCATGCTTTGCATGTTACACATCTCTTCCATTTTTCACTCCAATTTAAATTTGACTTCAAAATATAGCTTTACTAATTCACAGAATCATCAATTCACAAAATAATAGAAGTTGACAAGGATATGGAAGTCATCTGGTCCAACTCTTTGGTCAAAGTAGGATCAGCTCAGATCCCACCATACTGTACATAAATCCTCTTGTACTACCACAGTGTCAGACTAAATGTTTTGTGTTTCCCTACAACCCCTGTACCATGTTCTTTGAGTTACAGAATTTAGTGACCATCTCTTGTGTTAGATACAAGCACGCTGCTTTACTGCTTCTAGACTTAATCCAGAGGATTGCAAGCTGCCCTGCCCTTCTCCTTCTCACCATACTAATGTAATATGTTAAACTGTAATTGCCACCTTCTCACCATGTGCTTCAGACAAGCAGAAACTCTGCAAGTTTGCAGACCTCAAACGGGAATTTACAGCATTTTTATATGCAAGGTGCCCCTTTTTTATGTTCACTTTAATTTCTTCAAAAGTGATACTATAGGGGCAGATAGTCTGATATTATGGAGATGGCGACCGAATTTCAGGCTGGTGAGCGCAGGTGACTCCCTGCTCCCTTCACTTGATTGTGCAAATCCTGCTTTTATGTACTCAGTATTTCTACTCATTGTGTAAAGATCTCAGCACCAAGGTGACAAGCCATGTGCCAGTAGCAGTGCTCAGGGGTGCTCCACTGCCCTTAGCTTGGGTGACCCCAGAGAACAGACCTTCAACCTCTTAGGTAATGGTGTAATGATATCCAACACACTGAAATTCAAGTTAAGCAAGGACTGTAAGGTTAAAGAGCACAGAAACAACAAGAGTCGTGGTGGGTTCCTTGTTACCAGAGGTTTTATAAACAAGAAATGTTATTTTCTCCACATGATAAATTCTGTTTTGTACGTTAGGGTAAGTGAACATTATGGTCATTGTCCTTTTTTATAGTCACAAATCAGTGCTTAACATTCAGGGATGTAGGCAAGTGTAAACACAGAACAAAATTATATGAAGACAGGAGAAATAAAGTATTTACACCATTGATCAGACACTGACATGAATTCTGCCCTCCCTGTTTCCAAAACTCCTGCATTTTCTAAGTTGGTTAGGAACACAGGCACTAGAGCTACATAGTCATAGATCTACCAGCCTTGTTCCATCATTAATGGGCAATACTGGGCAGGGCACTGCACCACATCTGTGCCCTCTGGCTGAGCAGAGGAATCCATCAGTGGCATGGTGGCCGCGGAAGCCTAAATTACCTCAGAGGAGGCAGTATTTGTCTCAAAGGAGACAAAGTTTGTTGGAAAAGTAATTTCTACAGCTTTATGTGTGCATCTGTGAAAGGAGATAATTTTATCAATTGTTGTATTCATGATCCCTTTAAAGCAAGAGGAAGAAATCTGAGAAGGAAAGCAGGTATTTCTTTAATAACCAGTATTACATTAAAAATGAAATATTTCAAAGTTTTCTTAGAACATCAGAATTTTTTATGTGTCAAAATGCTTGGAATAACCCAAACTATCCCTGTTTAATCTTGAGTATCTTTCTTTAAAAGAAAATATTTTACTTGAAAGATATCTAATTGCAGATTTCATTAAAAAGAGTATCAGATTTGGATTTTTAGAAGTTATTATTTTTACAAGTGACACCTATAATTTTTAAAGTTATAAAAGATTATAAAAGAATGTCTGTCCATTTTTCAGCATGTTTATCTTGCCTATTTGACACTATTTTATGTTTGGTTAGCTTCTCTAATCTGATTATAATTCTATTTGTGTAAGATCATGATTTGGCAGAATTGCTAACTTTTCCACAGAGAACCATTCCACTAAAGAGCAGATTTTTCATTCAAAACATTAAACATATCAATAAACAATAAATTCTCAATTTAAAAGTATTTATGTATATAGTATGAGCCAAAATATACCCAACCTCATATTTCAGTACTGAACAAGTGCCTATCAGTGATCTCTTCAGTTACTCCCTCTCCTTTTCTCTGCAAAAGTTATTCTTCCTACTGTACAGAAGAAAATTCTCTGATTTCCATAACTGCTTTCATGAAGACTGAATGAGACTATGCAAGCAGCTGCCCTCACTCGCCCCATGAAAAGGTGCTTTACCCCTGCAAATGGCTCCTCTCCTGTCCCCTTGGGAAAGAACAGAAAATGCAGCTCTAGGCAAAGGTGAAACACACTAAACAGAGGCCACTTAAAGAAATGTGACACTCTACCTCCAAGGTCTTAAGAACATTTTCCTTCTTATTTCAGTAGTTCCTTACATGGAAACTCAGAGCTCTTAAGATAAAGCTTTCTGTCATCTGGCATTTGGCAGTGAAGCAGTTGTCTAAGTTGTGAAGACTGGCAAATTTCACTTTTGTAAACATTTTAATATGACAAACAGTATGTATTCATATAATTTATGAACACTACTTCTTAGCCAGGAGCTGCTATTATGAAGACTACCAAATCATGAAGAATGAACCTCCTCGACTACTTCAAACTAATTCAAAACATAAACATAATGTCTCCAGGAATTAGAAAGCTTAAAGCAATAAAACAGGGCAGTGTACTTACCCGGGAACTTTACAGCTTGACAGTAAATGACAAGGTCTGATAGCTCTGGGGCTATTTGTCTGCTTTCCTTCTTATTTTGTGGAAGATAGAATTCTTCACCCAGCTCCATGTCGTAAACCTGAGTGACAACACCAAGAACATTTAGTAACAGTACTACTGAATGTGGAAGAACTCTTGCATGTCTTACTTGTGTCTTTGAAATGTTTTATCTGTCTTCCTATATGGTTTCTGTTCTCACCTAACAAATCTCTCTCCCATGTGCACATTTCTGATCAATACCTGTTACTGATTCTGCAGTAGTGTTAGTTAGACAAAACACATTCATGTTGAGAAGACTCTACAATACACTAAACAGCAATACACTGGTTCCTTTTTCACATGATTTAATAAGAGGTGCTGTGATTATCTGATATCATAGTGCAGTATTTTAAACTTATTTTGAAGCATAAAGATGCTGAAGATTCAGATGAACTCTCTAGTTCCATCAATATTAATTTTCAGCCAAGCAGCCTATATATACTATAACCTCTGACGACTTTTCTTGAACAGTATGTTGAGCATTTGTTCTACTTAGGCTATTTTCTCTGGTGTCTTTCCATGCTTTCTATTGTCTCTGTCAATTAAAGTGCATTTGCTATCTGATGTCTCAGTTACCTAAACTGTCCAAATCCTTTTGAACCTGGTTATATATAAAAGTGCAGCTGAGAAGAAAGAAGGAAAAAGCAGAACTACCTTTCCTTTAGTATTGTAAGTAGCACAATCAGCCTTCTTTAGTCGTTTGGCAGTCTCTTCATTATATTCAAACTGCAGTTTATCACTTGATAATTTATTCTCCGGTCGATCTTCAAGAATATTATCTAAAAATTAACGAGATTTTAATAAACATAAAGCCAAACAATTTCAAATGGAAATTTAATTTGAATTAACAATATTTGTGGTCAGTGTTGTGGATCTTATATGAATAATCAGAAGCTAAAATAATGCATTTACTGGTCAGAGCATCATTCTCTAGTAGTAACCTTCTATTCAAAAATTTAATGCTTAGGTTTGGTTAAGACATTGCCTTTCCTTTAAAGCCCATCCTTTTGTGCTCAGAAGATCTTTAAAACCAAACCATCTAATGAATTAAGTTTGCCATCTGAAAACAACTGATACTCCTGAATGACAAAAAAATGCCGAAGTCCAAGCACAATTAACCCCATCAAATATGTACACATTTTATACAGCAAGTTTTGGCTTTCTTCTCCTTACTTTCATCATGCACAAGTATTTTTTACATCTATAGAAATACCTCTTTAAAGCTACATATTTTTCAGAGAACAGGATGCCTAATAATGATGTGGTCTTTCTGGACCAAAATATTGCAGTTGTCACAAAAAGAATGGTTTCAATTCATTCCTGATACTCCTGATGCTTTGACCATGTTCTTTTATGCATAACAAGTGTCACACATGCAAGCTTCTAGCAGTTCCTGACCAGTTAACAATGCCACATAAGAATATCTGCTTGCATTTATAATATGAAGTAGAAACTATATATTCACACTGTCACATTGAACAGGCTGAAGATGCAGTGCTGATTTCATGCAGTTAAAATGCTCAACCAAGTGGCTTTTACCTTCCTGGCTGTTAGGAGCAGGAGAAGTATTAAGGACATCAGCTACAGGGAAACGCGTCAGAGAGGGAATAAGAGTAAAGGGAATTAAGATTTAGAGCCAGAGAAATGAAAAGGGTCAGTCGTAAAACTATTAGCTTTATGCAAAAAAAATGTACTGGTAAGAAAAATAAAACTGAATCTATTTTAGAAAGTTTACAGACCATTATTTAGATTAGTTTTAACAAAATATTAACATAGGTGAAGACTTCAAAGAACAATCATTGTAAACAACAATAAAAGTAGTAAACCATGCTGCAGATTCCTTCATATACTGGAAAGTGTGAATGTTTCTTGCTAGCTTCAGATTTTTCTAGCCTTCTCTTAACTAGAACAGTGCTAAAAAGTCACTTACTGCGATCAGTTAGCAAAATTTTCTTAGCAAGTCTGTCAGCAAAGATTTGAGTTTCCATGGCAATTTACATCTACAGCATCTCCACACTTTACCCCACAAAGAGTATGCTCAAGTAGCCAGCAAGGCCAACTTTCAGGCAAAATGCAACTGAAGGCAGCATTGACATCAAACTCATAAAATCATTTGCTATTCCACAAGCAGCATCAAGTCTCAAGCTGCATTCGTTAATTTCGTGACTATTTTTTAAATCACTGAACACAAGCAAGTAATGCAAACAAGAGAGCACCTGGAAAGAAGTCCTGTGCTGCAGCACATGCTTGAGCCTTACATCTTCTCTGAACACAGTGCCTAGAACTCAAATGGGTCCCCACCAGAACTAAAAGTGCAGCGAGTGAAGTACTCTGCTGTTCACTCAGGAGAACATCCCCAGCTGTGTCAGACCAGCTGTCCATCTAGCCCAGCATTCTCTTTCTGATAGCGGCAACAGAGCAACCAGCCACTAATCACCACCCCCACAACCACAGTCGCTGAGTAATAGGGATGTTGGACCAAATATTGCTACTGATAACGATTGCTTAAAAATCTGTTCATTAATTCATCCAATCATTTTTTTTAATATGCTGATGCCATCTGGCTGTGCAATTTCCCATGGCAGCACATACCAGAGGTTTACTACCAGCTGCACAAATAAATATTTTACCTGTTTTAGACTGATCTTCCACTTGTTTTACTGAGCATCTGCTAGATTTAACAAGTAACATTCTGTGCTTCCCTTAATCCACCACTTCACGACTTAGGAAACCTGCTTCCAATTCATCCCTCAGTCCTCTTCTCTATCAGCTGAAGAATTTCAGCCTTTTCAGACTTGTGCAAGGACACTGCTTACCCAGCTCATTCCTGAACTAGAATATTCATGTCTTATTACTACAGTTCTAACAAAAGCACTGTAACAAACAAACAAACAAATAAATATAGTTACCATCAGAGAGAGATTCATAGTCATAGTCATATTCATCCTCTTCATCTTCTTCCTCTTCATTGGTAGGTGTGGGGTTGCTAGCACCATTGCTAGCCTGTGCTTGCAAATGTGCCAGCTGGTGAGCCTACAACAACAGAAACGCTTACTACATCATTGCAAAGTGCTTTTGAAGAGAAAAAGATTTTTCATCACTGTTTGTATCTTGTTTTGTTTATATGAAAGCACTAAATATATTAAGTGAGAAATAAGTAAGATTGTTAAGATCAAGCTAAAATACCACTTTAGAGGTTTGAACGTAAAGAAAACTTGTATTGCAAGAAAAACACTTAATAAGATATAAAACCGAATTAATTATGGGAAAATGTCCAAGTTGCACATCATTCAAGACTGCCTTTTTCCAGTCTGAGATATGCTCTTTCAGAAACAGTTAAATACTTTTTCAGAAGATGGAGAACATCCCTATACTGGTATGATCAGTGTGATCAGATTCATCTGATAATAAGAATTCAAGTCTAATGCAATTGTGTTTACATTTTGGATAATGGCAATTAGTTTTCAAGGATTTAGTTGAACTGCTGACTAACCGTAGACATTATTAGGTTGAGGCTACTTGAGATGCAGCCCTAAAGTTTAGAAATCAAAAAAATTTTCACATGGGAATAAACACTTCTTGAGTAGCAGTCTCCCACAAAAAGTCAATAAAAAATCGAGTATTTGACTGACTTGAATTTGAAAAAAGAGACAAAGCAGAACTCTACCAAAAATTACTACATACTGTAAATATACACACAATGCGTATCACTACTTCTCAATAAACATGAATAGTAAATGTTAAAACCTCAGAGAAAAGATTCATTTATGTTTGTCACACAGGGCACGTAGTGTTAATCACAATATTATGAAGTTTTATAAAATTAATATACACTAAAATTTAGTTAAGCTGTAGCTATAATTTACTATATGTGTTGTCTACTTATTGGAAAGCACTGCAATCCACTGTGAGTTATCCAAGCATGAATGTGCTTTATATTATTCTGCTCTACATTGGGATTAGCAAAAACTTCAAACACAAATGAACTATTTCCAACAAGAGTTGAGTCTCGCTGCCTGCTGTTAAGGAAGGACTATACCTTTTGTTTCAATATATCCACTGGTGTTTGATGGGCTTTCAGCTTCTTGTTTTTAAGCAGGATTTTTCTTCTCAGTTGGCCAGGGGAAGGCAGCATGGGATCATCAGAAAAGTCACTCTCAAATAAAAACTTTGTCACCAGCTTATCTCCAAATACATTCTGAAATATCAAGAACAGGCGATGTATTATGGAAAATCCCACGGCACGTGCTGGGAATAATTCACTGCAGCTGTCGGCCCACCTTGAAAATCTCGGCCATCTTGCGCTGCTGGGGCAGCGAGCAGTGGTTTTCTATGGAGATGATGACGGGCATGTCGGAGGTGATGAACGCGTTGCGATCGATGGCCTCCACCACCTCCTGCGGGAGAGAGAGGCCATTGGAAGAACACGGCAGCATCCTGCAGCTCCCCGTTAACCCACTGCTAGCCGAGGGGGCAGACATCTGCTTCCCTCTGTAAGAAGGAAGAGGCAGGCCACCATGTGCTTTCAAAGCAAGCTGGCATCTTGTTACAACACAAGTGGCAAAACCTACTTTTGTTACTTACATAACAACAGAAAAACAGAAAATTACACTACGTGTGCTACAAAAATGAATTTGAAAGCATATTTACCGCTGAGAATTTCATGTCTGACATAATCTATAGTTTATATTCTATTAGAATTTAGCTCATTAGAATTTGTATTTTCCTAGTAGGCAATTTTTTCCCCTTCATTACAGAAAAAATAACTTCTCATTTTTTTGTTTCTACGTGCAATTACCAGCATACCTTAAAAGAGATCTTTGTAGTAAGAGTGTGCCCATGATAAATGATAGGCATTCCATCATCACCATCCCAGCAGTCCAATTCTACGCTTCTGCAGCCTTGTAAAAGAACCTATAATGCAATTGAACAGTGTAAGCACATCTAAGCCACAGTATCATGCCATCAAAGCAGAAGACAGACATTGCAGTGCTGAATGAAAGCACAGTGCTTCAGCAAAATTGCTGGAAAGAGCAATCTCTGTGAACAGCCCACAGAAGGTACAATCCCCAGCTAACTGCATTCCCAACTGAATTCCTTATTTCCCATTGAAAAAGACTGGGAAAACTAAGCGAAGCATGTATGTTCTTGGAAAAATTACCCAAGAACATAGCTTTGAACATAGCTTTTACCCAAAGAATAAAGTTTTGAGATTCATGGTATCATACAGGACACATGGAATCTGTTTGCAGAAGTTATAGCTTAATTTTCTGAAAGGCAGAAACATTCTCATATTTCTATCTGCAAAAAAAGCTATAAAGCAACACAGCAATTTATTTAAGGTTGCTCATAACAGCTTATGGAGAAAGCACAGAGTTTGTTTGCTGGGTTTTTTTGTTATTGTTAGTTTTATAAATAAAAGACAGTCTGAAAATGAAGTCTTAAGAAACTTCTATGAGGATAGTTAAAATGGAAATATGCCAGGCCATCTTAATCAATTATATTAAGCTATTTACAGCCATCAATTCATTCATCAATTTTTAAATTATTCATTTATTTATTTTAGAAAGCCATTGCTAGAAAAACCAATGAAGAAAGTAAAGAGGAAGGATAAAGGATGAGATGAGCTAACCCATCTTAGTAGCCCAGCTTACTATTGCTATCAGTATTTAGCATGCCTGTCATCTGTACTACAAGTTAATATTTTTATTTTTTACTGAATAGAAATATCTCATTTCAAGCAAAACCGTTCATGAACAAAGAAAAAAATTACTTCTACTCAAAACCTGAATAATTTGACTTCAGACAGCTGTGTCTACAGCTGGCACTCCACCACTTCTGTGACAGCCAGACACACTGAGCCAGAACAAAGTGCCCCTTCAGCTGGCAACAAGTACTTGAGGGGCAGGAAGAAGCTCTTCTTAATCACGCAAACTTTGAAGGCAGTTGATTTCTATCTCACTTCCCATCTATTACCAAAACAATACTAAGATCACTGTGCAGTGCTACTACAGGAACCTCTGCAATTGCATTACTCAGTGCATTCATGTTATTCAGGATTTCCTAACACAGCCTCACCTCTCTGTCTGCAGCCCCAGGTGAAGGAGCACATGGGACACCAGATGAGTCCATTCCCAATGGTGAGTCCTTAACTCTCAGCATAATGAAAACACTACCGATGGGAAGTTTGATGCTTTCTCCAGTATTTTGTAAACACACAGACATACAAATATATACATATACAGACAAACACAGAATTGAAAGCCCAAGGGAGAAATTGTTCCTTCCTTGATCAGCACCAATTAGGCATAAAGTCTAAAAACTGTAGAATATTCCTAGAAGTAATGTTTTTAGAAGTTACAGCTCTATTTGAAATTTGTCTTTGAAGTGCAATGTACAGTATCTCAGTAGTGTTTCTGACATCTGAATGAACTAAAATATTAGATCAGTCTTTCCTGTGGGAAAGTCTAATTTTAGTAGGTTGGGTCAGACCGACTGGTGTCTAAATGCTATGAATCTCAAACTAAACCCATTTTTTTGCCTTAGAAAAGGCATTTGAGCACAACTGTGCTTACAGGCAGCTTTCCCACACATCATGTTTTCCAACGTTTTGCAAGCAGGGGCTTAGGACATTTAGATTTTCAAAGCAAAAAGGTCATGTTCCTGAAACTTGCAAGTAAAACAAACAAGTTCATGTTGAAAGCTACACAACGATCCAATCCTGCATACCTGGCTGTAGAGCTCCACTGAGGACTCCCCTTTAAGCTGATGGCCAGTTAGGTAAGTATTGTGCGAGGATTCTATGTAGTAATATGAGAGAGGAAACTGCAAGTCCTCAGCATTCTCCTGTGATTCATCATTTTTGGAGGCAAAGTTGTCTTTATCCATCAAAAATCTAGAAGTGAGAAGATGTGAGGAAATTTTATGCTGTGCTGAGCATTTTGTGAGTCTCCGGGAAACATCAATACACTGGTATCATCTTTCTACATACATACATACATACATACATACATATATATATATATACACACATATATATACAAATTGGCACATAAGTAATTACCTTGCAAATCCTTCAAAAGATAGCAGCCCCTGCTGGCACATGTTCACACTAGGTTCAAATTTCTATAAGGAGGAAGAAATCAAAGAGGTATATAATAACAATTCTTAGAAATACGTCTTTGTCATGTTTTTCTATGAGTCTGCTCATAGCATTAACAGTTAGTATGTAAACACAGTCTTTTTGTGGGTAAAGTAATCTTGTGCCTGCAAACCGTGTTTTACAAATCACTACACAAACGTACTAAAATCATAACCATAAATCAAAGAACCATTCAGGTTGAAAGGGATGTTGAGAGATTGCCTAATCCAACCCCCTGTTTAAAGCTGAGACACCAATTAAATTGAAATTAAGAAAGATTTATGATCAAGTGTCCTACACCCATCTAGCATGCTTAAGTACAACATACCATCATCTCAACAAGAGCTGTGGTATTCCAACTTGAAGTTTCTTTAGAATTTGTCTTTTAAACTCTGCAATTCTATCTTCTATGCTGATAGTTATATATAGTTTTTAGCCTTTGTTAACTGTTAAATGGGGGCTTAGTTTTCGAGTATATTAATTATGCATGGAGCAATCTGGAGGAAAAAATTTTTCTACACACTTTCTAAAATCTTTGGCCCTGGTATATAAGGTACACAAAATGGCCATGTTTGCTCTGGAAGTTTTTTTTACAATAAAACAAAAATATGTGGAAATGGTGCTTTTTAAAGTGCCAGAGTAAGATTATGCTCAATCAAATGTGGTCCCAGACAAAGAAAAATAAAAGAATTGTCATGAACACTTTTCCTAGGTGGTGACATCCCTTCCCTGCTAAAGTACACATTCCTAATAAAATTATTTGTTTGCATTTTTAATGCATATATTTATGGACATCCATAAAATTTTCTGGCCCAAAAGAAAGACAGTATTAAATTTTAAATTCAAGTAAACTGTAGATACAATATCAGTGTGAAAGGAGATACCCACACAGATGTTATTCTGAACAACACACAGCATTAATGGGGAAAATGGAAGTAACAGGAGTTCTAGTAAAAAGGAAATACAAGATATTTGTATTACAGACCTGGATAATACTGAGGATTTCATCATAGGTGCAGTGTTCTCCTTGGCAATTTACTAGGAAGTCGTTCAGCTGCTGGATTCCTACTCCAAATACTCCCAGTGATGTGCTTTCAACTCCAGTACCATTGGTTACAATACTGGCAGCAGCAATAGCATCAGATATTTGCCTCTGGTTGTCTGATAGCTGCTGCCTGCTCTTAATGAACAAACCAAGGTCTGAAACATTTCTAGTCAACAAATCTTAAAAGAAAAATAAGGAAATAAAAAAAGAAGCTAAACAATTATGTGTATTACATCTCTTGTATAGGCTATAATGTAGTATACAATACACACAAGCATCTCACTGGGTGTTTTAGCACTGACAAAGTAAATTAGAACAAAAACATCTTGTTTCTACCCACTAATAAAACAGAGAGCATTAAGCACGCACATGAATGGACTACAGGTGTCCAATTACACTGAACACAATCCTGGAACCTTTAGCATGGGTCCACAGCCTCCTACACACCCAGGACTCTCCTGCTCCCTCTCACCACCACAAACAGCCTCAAAGCATTTCCTTCACTGTGTGCAACCCCACACCCTTCCTGTTCAATCACCCTTTATCTTCTTCCAGTTTCATATGCCAATTGTTCTGCACCCTCCCCACAAGCTGCTTGGCAGAAAGACTGCTTTCTTTATATGTGGCCAAAGTCCCAGACTTAGATTATGCTAACTGAGGAATGTAAAGGGGGACAGAGGCTTCCTTCCCCTTTATCCCACATAAAGCAGATCCATTAAGTAAATAGATAAGAAAAAAACCCCAGCCAAATGGGACACAGGGCACAGTCTCCTCAATTCTCCTCCCTATATTTGCTCAGTGTTTTAGCCCTTCCAGACCTCCTGTAACCTGTACAGATCCCTGGGCTCAGCCATTCAGCAACAAGTTTTATTCCTCTGCTATTACCAGTTACAAATATACATGGCTAATGGAAAGATAGAATACTTTTCCTTCCCTTCATTTTTGTCTTATATCCTGCTAACTAGTATTAGTGGAGGCATGACAGCAGTCCTCTATTTAAACTTACAACTGATAAGGAGACTGACTGAGACACGTTTTATTAAGGCAAATAACTGAAGCTGCTCAGCAGTCTAACAATTGCAAAATTGCAAATTGTTAGACTAAAACTAAAATTGCATTTTCCTCTTTAACAAACCTAAATCAGGCTGGAATCCACTGCTATTTTCATCAATCTTCAAATTAGTATAAAGTGGAGCAGGTTCTAAGCCAGAGCGATTGCAAGGCACAGCATAAACATCAAAAAGGTCTTTCAGATCCTTGCGGCTACGGACACTGCAAAAGGAGTGGGAAAGTTAAATTTTTGCTCTTTTATAAACTTGGATGAATGAAATTAGTACAGAAAAAATATCTTTTACCTGAAAGATTTGAAGAGCTCTACAAATTCCACAAAAGTCATGTTACTATCAGACACCATGAAGTTCTGAAATCCCTTCATTCCTCCTTTGACACGGCCATGCCAGCTACTGCTGCTCCATGTGCTAAATCAAAAAAAGACTGCTGTAGTTTGGTTACATTAAACTTCTACTTAACTGAAATATTACGCATTAGTATATTAACAATTTCTTTGTGCTTTCCTTAATGAATTTATTACCAATATCTGGAAGAAGCAAATGAAGTACCATCTTATAAGATGCATAATGATGTTTTTTCACCTTCTTGCTTTACAGCAGCTATTTTTTTCTTCAAGACAACTGCAAACTTTATCAGAATGAATAATGTATATTATGCAATTTAAAACTTCCATGTGGAAAAGGCCTGATGCACAGGCACAAATGAAAGCACTTACTTCCCCTTTAAAGAAAACAATGCCAGTATTCTTGTAATGCAGGCTGTGTATAAGGTCCATTGAAGACGAAATAATAAAATAGATTGTTCTGCAACTGCAATCATTAATCTAAGTTGTGCAAGTGAACAATGTTTTTGAAGTAGAACCAGCACATTTCCAAAAGTCACATCCCAAAATCTTTAGGCTTCTAGAGGAAGTACCGTTAGGCCTTACTTGAGCAGTATGAACAAGTCCTCAGTGAACTACATGTAGTAACTTGCAATGAGGGGCTGAGCTCTTGAGTCCCTTCCTGGGCCTAAACACCAATGAACATACACTATAGGAATGGGATCTGCCAGCAAGAGCATCCCGAAAAGTGCAGGATCTAAGCAACAACACGAATACCAAGAACTATCTAGTTTAAACCATAATTAACTGCATAAGTTACAGTATTTCATTCAAAATCCCAGACCACATGTCAAATTTTATTGCTCTGTAATGTCCAAATATACAGATCCATCCTTCTACGAATTTTGCCACCAGGTTCAGTACAAATAGTTCCGACAGCTGTGATGGAAAAACAGGACCAGCTTGTCCAGTATTTCTAAAGACATGCCTGCAAGCAGGTGACTTTCTACACAAATATGCTGGACCAGATCCCTGAGTTTACTCCTGGCATGGGATGGATGCATACAATTGAAAACAAAATGTGATTTAGAAGTATTAAAACATACTATCTACTTTAGTTGATAATATTCAATTTGTTTGACATCACTATGGCAAGTACTGACATACTGCACAAAACTTTTTTTAGCTAAAATAATTCCTAGCATTTTTATCAGACAGGAAAAATAAACCATGATGAGGAAAGTCTCTAGATTCCAGAAAACAGACTGGAACTGCAGAGTACCAAATGGGAGACCAAGAGCAGAAGAAAATGCTCACCATTTCACCTGATCTGATCACTAAATATTATCTTCCAGAATAATGGGAAATAAATACAAACAAAAGGTTTTAAAAAAA
Organism: Irena cyanogastra; assembly: GCA_013397155.1. NCBI lineage: Eukaryota > Metazoa > Chordata > Aves > Passeriformes > Irenidae > Irena > Irena cyanogastra. Next base: position 84,715 of record VWZV01012727.1, on the reverse strand, counting down.
AAAAAAGCCAAAACCACCAAGAAAACTCCACCATCACCAACAACCAAAATTGCAATTAGTAGCAGTCTGGATGACACCTGTAGATAGTTAATGAGCGAGGAGGTTTAGTCTCTCTTCCCAAAAAAAGTCACCATCTCTAGTTTTCTGTATCCTGTGCTCCATGTCCCAGTAGCCTTATCAACCATCCTCCTGCTTCCTCCACCTTACAAGCGGCACTAGAATTCCAATGAACTTGGAAATTCATCAGATGCCCATCTGATTTGAAGGTATGACAAAAGCAGCTAAAGGCTACCTGTGTTCAGAATAGAACTCTCTGCAGTGCTCCAAATTTCTTAATGGCTCATGAAAACTAGGTCAAGATAAGGGGTAAAACACGGAAATCTGTTCTGAGGAAGACTTCTTTGGGACAGATGAAACAGCCATAAGGTACATCCTGAGGAAGTTCCATCAAGAAGGGTCATGGCAAATTTGGGACTGCTCTGCAAAGTGATGCCGTGGAGGTGCCAGACAACTTTGCCAGGGAAAACCTGTGGTAACTGGGGGAGGTCCACAGTGCTTAGCTACACACAGATCCATGCAGAAACCCAGTCCTGAGAGGATTTAAAGGAACATTAGCCGTTCTTTCCCAGGGAATGCGAGTTGTTCACTGAGCCTTTTAATCTCCTTTAGAGACAACAACTATTCTGGCATAAAAGCAAAAAGCAGATTTGCAAAACACAGAATCATTTTCCAGAGATGGCAAAGCAGTATTTCTTCAGTTCAATGTAAAAGAAAACAGTTCTCACCCTTACAAAACAAAACAAAACAAAACAAAACAAAAAAAAAAGGTTACCAAGACAAATCCAAGTTTGTGAATGACAGTGAAAAACAAAAAGAACACAGAGGCTCACAAAGCACTGTTAACCCAACCACATATGTTCACAGGTGACTCTACTACCACACCTGTTGCCAAACTCAACTATTTTAAGTATAAAACACAATTCCCAAGAAATACACAATAGATACTATTGCACAAGACTTGTCTCTACAAACATAATGTTCTATCAGCAGTGGTATTCTCTTGTATTGTTTACTGTTGCTCTCTTGGCATCCCCAAGATTCATACTCATAACGATATTTCAGCATTCTTTCTCCAGAAAGGCACTGGAAAGCCTCTGTTGAGATTGTCTTCATGCATGTCAAAAAGTACTGTCCACACCCCTGACATATTATTAATACTATAATTACTACTACCATCACCATTAGTATCTATAGCATTAATATAATACTGCACTATGTTACTGCACATATTGCAACAGCATAACCTTTTACACTGCCTAAGTGACACAAAAAGGATGAATGTTCAGGAAGAGGCCTGTAAGAGAAAGATTCCAAATCAGTTCTTCCATTTCCCAAGACAGTACTGCAGTCACCACCAGGAATGTCAGCAAAGGTTATTACTCCCTCAGGTAGAAATTATCTGTGCTGAGAAACCTCAGAACTTCAGTTCACACATCTATAACATTTTTGTTGATTTTCACTATACAGAAAATGCCTATAACTATGTTTTGGAGACGATCTGGAGAAAGAGTTAAACTCTGTGTAGTTTTAGAACAACATTCCAATCTGCTTCTGTAACAGATATAAACTGAAACATGCTGCTCAGGGACTTGCTACAAAGCCATCCTCAGATTCATGGCATTTCAGCTTAAACATCTTGTGTTCTTCTACAATGTGTTTCAGATGTCTACAAAAAGGCTAATGACATTTCTCACGCTGTTTTGGTCGGATTTTGCCAGTTGGGCACAAACTCCACATTTGATAATAAATAAGTAATAGCAGCTTCTTTTCTTTTTAAAGCATGGATTTTGCCCTTACCTAGACTGACTTTTGCTTGATGATATTACAGGAGAGGAGACTGGTCTTGCTGGCGAAGATGAAGTAGCTCCTAAGTTGGGAGATCCAGATACTGTCAGAGAGTGAGCTCTTCTTGATGGCAGGTTGTTAGATGGAGAAGCATTAATAATAATATTTTGATCTAAGAAGAAAACAAAAATTTTCATCACAATTACAACATCTGGCCAAATAAAAATGCTTTTGTCCAGGAGACCTACATGAAAATTCATTAAAACATAGTAAGACACTAGCAGGATTCCAGCTTTGTCCCAAAACAGTTAAAAAAGTATGTATTGAACAACATTTACTAATGTATTTTATCTGAATAGAAAGGGAATGCTACTGAAACTAAATGAAAGAACAATCATGAACAACTAAAGAAATGAATTTCAGAGTTCACAGATTTGGAGTTTCAACTGCAAAAGTAGCTTTATAAGTTTATTTTTAACACTACAAAAAATGTCTGCATAAAAAGGCTTTGGGCAAAACCCTGATAGATTTTTAAGTACTGAAGTATTTACCTGGTTCTTCTTGTTCGTCAATATCTTGAGGATCTGAACCACTTCTATTACGATATTCCTTACAGCTTTTTGCCTTCCGAGTTGCCATTTCATCATCAGTGGCCTCTCCACTTTCACCCTAGAATAATGAGCACCATAATAAACATCCCAAACCCGCTATTTCCATTTCATTTCAGTACAATCTGTAACAAAACCATGAGATAAATCGGCTATTCCCCATGAAACAAACTCCTGTGAGGCCAATAACAGTAGAAAAGAGACAACTTAAACAGAACATAGTCAAACATGGGACCATTAGGTGTTACCTCAGTTTGATATCACACAGAAGATGACAATGATTGTGCCTCTCTAGAATGTTGCAGCTGGTTTTACACTATTTCACTGGTGCACTGAAGCCCTAAAGAAGATGGATCTTGTCATTTGAGAATCTTTCTACCTGCCCACTAGAAAATGTGGGTAGCGTAGAGGTGCTAGTCCGGCGTTTTCCTCTCTCCTGCCTACTGTTTAAAGCAGTTTTGTCCAGGAAAAGAGAGGAGACTGCCAGACTTGGGTGTTTCCATCACCCACACAATATAAAATGGCTGCTAATGCAATGTGGAATAGCTATGGTAGTGTTTTTCACGAAACATGAAAACAAAAAGGATTAAAAAAATTACACCAACCTCGAGACACCACTTTGCACGTTAAGATTTTTATCACCACCAGTATTTTATCTTTATACTGAGGTAGCACCTAAAAGTTGCAAGAAGATTCTGTCCCATTCTGCTAGCCCCAGCACCGATGCATCCTAACAATGCTGCAAGCATGAGCAAAGAACAAACTATTGGAAAATAATAATCCTCAAAACTGAAATGACAATAAACAGTTTTAATATCATCATCATCTAACTTTTTTTCTCTGGTTCAGAACACAGCTACACAGTGACTGCAGGAAGGAAACAAAACACACGAACAACAAAATATTTTACCCTGATGAGCACTTTCTTCTTTTTCTTAGCTGTGCTGATTCCCAGAGTGTTATTTCTCTGCACATTGGGCTTCTCAGTGCTTTTGGTGAGAGATCCTGTGCCAGTGCTTCTTGCACTCCATCGTCTGCCTCCAAACAGCTCAACAGCCTGAGCCAAGGTTGGGCCTTCAAACCTTCCATCCTCCTACAAAGATTCTCAGTGTTAACAAAGCAAGGAGAATAAGGACACATTTTTAAAGCAATATTACAGACATCCCTGAGGAACCAATGAAAGAAACACCAAGAGGAGACAATTTTTGATTACTGAGTGGATTCCCCAGGGCTATTTTGTTTGCTGCTTTGGGGATGTTTTTGGCCCTAACTATTACTACTCATTATTTTGGTGCCCTTTTAAAGTACAGTCACTGCTTTTTTTCTTAAATAAAATACTTATTCCAAAACTCCGAACATATAGAGCTTTGTGAGAAAAAAAAAATTTAACCTCATTGAATTGAAAACTTGCAAGGTTTGACATAACTTTGTGTGCAGCATCAGATCTTGCTGCTTAAGCCACGTTACAAAGCTGGAGATTTAGTGTTAATCTTTAATTTAATCTTATTTATGATAAAAACTAATTGCATTACATTAAGCTGTTGATACCTTTGAACTTTTTTATAGAGAATCACATCATCTTTTACCTGGTAAAGGCTGACATACTGTTTCCGTAGCCACTGTAGTCTTTGATCAGGGAATCTCCTCATTTTTCTTACAGCTTTAGTCAATTCCAGTAATCCATCATACAGCATTCTGGCAGTGTATTTTGGAGCAACAAAGTGCAGCAACTTATTATCAGTAGTCTGAAGTCCATAAAGTAGTGTTATACCATTTTCTTCAAGGGACATATTGCAAAGCTTATTTTGAACACACACAGTGTGCATATCAATGCCCGAGTGTCCCATATATACAGCCTTGGCTGAAAACAAGTCCAAAAAGCCTTCCACCAGTCCTGTATTACCAAGAAACTGGTATTTACCAAGCTCAGCAGTATTGCCCAGCACACTCAGTTTTGCCTTAGCGTTTGCAGGGCAAACTGTTGTGGGTTTTGTCCAAGTCAAAGTACTATTGTCAGGCTGGAGCTGAAGAAAGCAACGAGCTGAGAGATGTGTCTCCTGGTCATAATGGATGACTGTTGCCCCTTGCTGCATGAACTGATGGACGTCAGCCCTGATGGACAACACGTACCAGGGAATGAGTTCTATCCCATGGCAGAAAGCCTTTTGTTGCTCTTCTGTTGAACTTGTGTCCCACTCTTTCAACTGCTCAAATATGTCACTTTCAGAATCTGAAAGATCTCCAATGAGAAATCTGCATGTGAGCAAAGATCAGAGATTTATATTTAGTGATACATGTGCTGATTTATGCTATGCTTGATGAATATTTTTTCTGCTGTAGTTTAAATAAATGGAATACTATTATCACTATATAATTGGGACTTACAGGAACTTGTGTAGTTGTTGAAGTATTACAACTTATGTTATTGCGATTTTGCATCAATTAAGAGATGCTGCTAAAATTATTTATAACTCCTGAAACAATATGATTATATTTTTCTAGAACTTTCCAAACTTTGCATTAATAATAAAAAGTGTCTGATTGGTTCTTAAGGCCAAGTGATACCAGTTTCTAAATTCACTGTGTAAGATTGCTTCAGCTGAAATATTAAGTGCCATATGCGGAAATTGTTAGCAGCATGTAGTGCATTTCAGACAGGACTTCTAATCTCTGTTCTATCACTGATTTAATGTGCAGACCTTTCACATTATATAATATTCTGATTAACACTAGTAAAATACTCGTTAAAATACATATCTCCCTCATAAGAATGTACGAAGAATTTTGTCAGATACTTTCCATAAGACATTTTATTTTAATTAAGGAAAATATTGACATAAAACCTGGATGTAGCAACCAAAATTTCTGACATATTTTGCCAAAATTATAAACAGCAGATATAGGGCAACAATACTGCGCTAATAGAAGAGGTAGTTTAAATGAAATGTCTTCCCTGTAGAAGCTTCTAACATGTATGAGTGCACAAAAGTTCAATATTTGGGTACTTCAATGAACATAAAAAAGGACAAACTGTTCTGTGTACAACAGAACTAATGAAGCACATTTTCCTAAGGATATCCAGGCAACAAAATAAAAACCATCTTCCTCTACATATCCTTCAAGACATCTTGTCCTTATATCCTCTTTGCTTCCCCTTCCCATCACCACAGTTCTCCCAGTTCCTGCCCCGTACCTACCAACCAAGCCAAAGATGACTCATGTTACGTTTCCAAGTTACATACACGATCTCCCCCAGTGCTAAATAGCACAGATGACCATCAGCTTTTCCTCAAACTCTCCTCTACTTGGACGACAAATTAATCTGAATTTTTCCCTACTCCATACAGCAACAATTCCTCTACGAATTTATTAATTGGTGATATCTGTGTCTCTTCACTGAATTTATAAAAAAGTGGTAAATAGGTTGAGTTTTTATTGCTTGTGGTGAAGGGACTGATAAAATAACTGCATCAGTCTTAAGTGTAGTTTTGTTTCTTTACGAAATATTCCTACAAATAAAGGTCACACGTTTTAACTGAGCTGATATAAACTGTCTTACTAGATTCTTACTACACACACATAAATTGAAATATTTACCTGTATTATATAAAATTACATTTTAAAATGAAACAAACAACAGAAGCAGCTTTCTCCCCTATGCCCTCAAAATGATGGAACAAGCCTCATAAAAATGCTATAAAATGTATTCAGAGAGTAGCTGTGCATGGCTGGAGGAGTCTAACACAGCAGAGACAGAAACGGCAGATTTCATTTTGATAATGTCTTGTTTCACATGCTGCAGCTGCAGATTAAAATGTGCAAGAAGCAGGTAAGCCAAGCACACACATGTAACCACACACAGAAATGGAGCCTCTGACATGAGCTGCCAATTACTGAGAGCACTTACAGAGCCTGGGCTGGACCAGGGGCTTTCTTTACATGTGCTGCCCTGAGAGGCAAGGAAATGAAAAGATAAAGGAAACAGTGACACAGATTGCAGTTTTAAAGGAGAAATTTGCAAGGTATACAAAAAGAAAAATAATGGAGGTTTTCCCATATTATTTTATATATTATTTACTGTAATTGGAAAAGTTTAAAAGTGAAGATAAGATCAGGCTAATGAAGCAATGATTCAAAGTAAGGAGTACCTTCATAGGTCACTTAATAATTAAAATTCCATAAAATCTCTATTTCAAATTTGGTTTGTTTTTTCTTTTTCATTTTCCTGCATACCTTTATTTTTTTAAAATTTATTAATTGTCAGAACAGAGTTCTAAGAAAGATTAATGTTTGATATTTATCTGGCATGTACAGAAATCCAGGGCAATTAGATGGGTCACTGACTACAGAGTGATAGAGCTTATTTGCTAACACAACTAGGAAAGTAATTATACCCATTGCCCACTGATTTTATTAGATGCCTTTCATTTTCTTCAAATCAAATTAACCTACCAGCTTTGGTGCCTTCATGTTCCAGAATACTAATCCAAATCATCAAAAGAAAAACTAATTGAAAATCTTTCTTACAACTATAAAGTAACGAGAAACATGTTATGCAGTGTATTTTTCTGCCTTTATGACCACAATGCTATAATTATCAGATAATACATAGTTATGACATAATTTGGATTTCATAACACTGTATGCAAATATGACAGTTCTCACAAGAAAGAGGACTAAATTTCTTCCTTAGAACCCTTTAGCTGTTCATAGCAATAAAATAAACCAAACACAGCCTCCATACAAGTACGACAGAACATGACCCTTCTGCCTCTGTAGCAATTTGCTCCTGTGCCTCACCCAGTTTTCTGCATTCCCAGGAAAGACATGGCAAGTGAATAAGGAATTTCCAAAGTCTGTGAGATACTTGAGTTAAATCACCACTTTCAGAAGTATTCTCCTACAAGTATTTTACTGTTAAAATCAGTACTTACTGCATCAGAAGTACAGATACTCACAACCGTGTAGTCAGTAGCCTGAACCAGGAAACACAACTTTAATTACCTACCTGCAGTTTTGTTCATTTAAATTTTAAATTGTCATTTCAGATTTATAGTGGGTTTTTTAAAAAACTGAATTCCTACTTTAGTTTAGAGCGCAACTTACTAGAATATATTTATGAATAAAGCATAAATAATTTACCAAGAAATTATTTCATAAACACATAAAAAAGGAACTCCCTTTAATTTCTGTTTTGTTCATCCAAGTGAAATGTTTATATTCCTAGCTTATTCGCCATTTGAACTGTGATTTGCAAGTTGATTTTAAAGCATATTAATTAACAAAAAGTAATTCCTGAAGGAAAGTATTAGAACTGAAGTAAGTCAAGAGATAACATATGTGGGCAGAGAAGTGGGTCTGTCTTTCTCGGCTTAATCTAGTGCACCACTTCCCAGAAGCAACTAAAGCCAGATGTGAATAATTCTATTAGAAACCATTATTTCAGGAAATAATGATTATTTATTTGAAATGAAATTTAGAATTACATGTTAATGAAATAAATGCATTTTAAACAGGAAGATAGCAGTTGCCTCTCAGGCAGTCACTTATTAGATTTAACGTTTAAGCAGCTGAAATAAGTTGGATAGCTCTGAACACATTGATATTTCTGACACACATTATCAGTAAAATAATTCAAGCAGTGACTTAAGCATGTTTTTATGCAAGCCTTCATGTAATTTTACAGTGCTTCACTTCAGAGCAGTTACAGTAACAGTTCTGTTACTTAATTTGAAGTTAGTCTAACACAGTTACTCAGTCGAAAGCTGACCTGACACACCTAAGTCTACATGGGCTTTGCAATGAAACTTCTTTGCAAAGCAACATTCTAGAAGACCATGTGATGTCCTAAACTTTGCATTCGCTGTATTTCCTGCTAGTGACTAGTATAGTCTTCATGAATGGTCTTCAAAGTGAAATCAGATTACCGAACACTGGGCTTTTTCACACAGGGCACAATGAAGTAAACTTCTTTGCAAAATAGCAGGACTACAGCAATCTGAAAATTCAAAATGTGTACTCACACATGAATGTTTCCTGGACAAAACTGAAACCCCTCTAACATGTCCTTAAAAGAAGAAGTCTTTTGAAGGATAATAAATAACCTTTTTTTGAAGGGGCCAGAACACTGCCTGAGCATGCAGAATATAATGTTCTGAGCTCTGATAACAAATATGTCCTGGTGCTATTCCTGTCACTAGAGATCAAAATTGTAATTGTGGCTGAGGATTTTTAAAGCTCTCTGTGTAAGACAAAAAGGATTTACCCTTATCATGAGAGGAAGTAATTACATCATGAGGGAAAATACAGCTGTACAGAGAGGTTTCCAAGCAATTGAGTATCAGGGGAGAAAAGTTCTGAATTGGAAATGAATAAATACAAGGGCATATGTTAAAGCTGCTCTTATTTCTAAAAGCAAGCCTTGGTAGAAGAAAATCAAAGATTAAAATCACGATACATATATGTGATGATAGTAAATAAAATGAGACCTACTGGTACCGGTTTCTGTCCTTCAAGGAGTTTTTCCTTGAATTGCTTCCTTCACTGACATTATCTTCACCCTCTTCAGACTCCAAACTGCGATTGCAGCTCCGAATAGTTTGAAAGATATTGTTTGTTGTTGATTCTTTTTCTGGATTATTTAAACCATCTTGGCCTACTCGTTGTAAGAAATTATCTTGACCGCTGTAATCTGAAACAAACTATAGCGATATCTAAAAGATTAGTATAGTTACAAATAGAACATTGTGTCATCTACTTCTTATTGCAGAAATTTTTACTATTAAGAATATTTAGTGCATATTTCCTACTTGCTTCCCATGGGATTTTGTGCCTACTTGCAACCCAAAACAGACCAAGTAATTTAATAAATCAAGTAACATAAGTTAAAGTAACTCCTGAAAACTTTAAAAAAGCCTCAGTCTTTAATGTTTCATCTAACAGGGGCATTTTTCTTTTAAAACTACAATAATAAAACTCATAAGAATTGTTTCTTTCCATAGAGGAAAAGCTTGATCTGCTGAGCTTCAAAATTCTGTTTTTAAGAAATTGAAAACTTCCAATTCCCAGTGAATTAAGTAGAAGCTCAGAGTACTTAGCAGAAAATAATTACATATTTTGGGCTTTACATACTTACTAAATCCAAATATAAACAAGATCATTTATTACTAATGCTGATTTCTCAGTACTCTGATATTGAACTAGGGAGAAACAACCAAATCTAAATTGCTAAGGAACTATGGGAATTAAATTGAGGTCCATGTAACTGACCAGTCTAGTAACAGTCTGGTTTAGAAAAGTTTAATTTGATGATGCCTGTGTGTAAGATTATATAAAATAAAGCACTAGCTAAGAACATAACATCTTAGAATATTTGTCTCATTTACCTCTAATGTTTCATCCTGGTAGTTATATCGCGGACAGAGTCTGATGAGGCTTGATGCTCCATCCAAAACTTCACAGAGCTCTTTTAAAAATACACCACAGAAGGGAACAACTTTACAGCCTGGAATATTGAGTGCCCGGTTCACCACTTTCCTGTATTCAGATGATGACTCATGTTGTGCCATAGCATCCTTCAGACTTCGCATGGTTTCAATATCAGACTGGTCCATAAATTGCCACATTTTTAAAACTTTTCTTGACCTATTGCAAGAAGAGATTACAACATTTATTGAAAAAATTTAAACAGTTTACCTTCAAGTCCAACACCTGCAGTATATGTGTAATAGAGGAAATTATAATTGCTCAGAAATGAGTGAATGAAATCAAGCCCATTATTTTTATGAAAATTCTCCCCTTTGAATTATCAAAGAACAAAACTAAAAATGAGAAACTAGTAGTCTGATCTACTGGAGTAGTATTTCATATTTTAATAAAAGCCCAGCTGCATAAAACATAGCAGTAGGCTTTCTAACATTTTTATTGTGTCATTGCCTAAAATTTCTAAGGGCCCATAAAGAAATAAGAAAAGATTGAGGAAACAGCATCAAGATAAACCAGAGTGATTCTTACAAATACTTTCAGCTGTATTATGAACAATCCATTTAACTAGCAAAAGTTGGAGGGTTTTAATTAAATTAATTTTTTAAAATTTACATTGATTTCTTCCCCAATTTGCTCACAAATCATTTACTTTCACAGAAATAAGGAAGTCATGTTCAAGCTCTCAGGCACCAGTGCATAGCTGTAGCTGCAAAGAAATCCTGATTTCCAACAGAAATAGCTCCAAGGACTATGAATACTTCTGGGAGTTCTCTTACCTTCTGAGCTGCATGGCTATGTAATCACATGGCCTTTCTTCCCACCCCTGGCCTCAGACATACCAAAAAATCCAAAGATACACTCACGGCAGACAGCCCTTAACCCCATTTTCCACCCCTGTCCCAAAAATGCTGCTTATCAGCACTAGCCCTCCTTTCCTCCCTCTCCTTTGCAGATGCATTAAGAGACAAAATTAAGCCCTTAACTGCCTTTGCATTTTCCTTCATAACTTATGTGGCTTAGAGATGGTGGATGTACTCTGCTGAAACTTACTCCCTACGCCTATGAGTGTTCCAAAAGAGCTTTATATACCAAAACCATAAACAAATAGCTCAGTGAGATCCTTACTAAACCACAAAGAATAGCAATGCAAACACTTTAGAGCTTTATTACACAAACATGTTACACAATGAGGGTCAAAGCCAAGAGAGAGGGAACTTGATCTTAACTCTTCCCTGTTCAGTGCCATTTGCTGCCCCATGAACTGCCAGTGCTAAGGCACTGCTTTCTGCTCCTCTGGCCCTATATGGAGCTGTCATTCCAGAAGAAGGCACACAGTGAGCTGTCTTTGAGCCCCTATTCTCTCCTCCTTGGGATAATGCAGGTCCTTCTACATAAGACCATGACAGCATGAGATCTCAACATCAGTCTGTATAAGTAAATCAGAGGGGTTAAAAAACAGATTTGGCTGTTTAGTCTTTTTGGGGGTTTTTTTTGTCATTTTCAGGTAGTTTCTTTTTTACAGTTAAGACTGATCCTTTTAGAGCATCACCATGATTATGCTTCACTTATATTTTGGAGACCCCAACCCCAGGTTACATTAGTTGTAGCTTATCAGATAAACCACCACTTCTTTCCCATCTTCTTTTTACATTTTTTAAAATTTCTGTTAAAAAAAAAAAAAGAAAATTTTTCTAATGCAACATACTTGGCGTGCACCAGGAAAACTGATGAAGTCTTCAGAGCATTTTGAGAAAAAAAAATACGGTTTAGCATGCTTCATTTTTTTGAAAAGGGATTACTAGAAAGTCACAGCATGAGATGATGTGGCTTAGCCATGGGTTTTTGTTTGGTTTCATTGCTCTCCAGAGACATCTGCTTAACAGAAGCTTCAATGTAATCTATCACTGAAAAGCCATTAAAAAAAAAAGAGTTGCCAGTACCTTAGCCCTGCCAGGAATTCCATTACAGCATTGTAGTTGCCCATATTCCAGCAGCATTTTGCCACGTGTACTAAGTATGAGAAGACTTCTCGTTTCTCCTCCATAGAACCTGCAGTCAGGATCAGCCAGGTAACCCAGGAGCTCACCTGGTAAAAGCAAACAGACAATACGGTCAGCCAAAGCCATGTCACTTGGAGCATTCATGTATACTTGACAGATAATGCAGGGCTGTTTGGTGTCCTCCATCAGGAGGGCATCAGTCAAAATTCCACTTACACACTCATAGCCAAATCACATATGCATTGCAAACACAACCTCCACAGTGACATACACATCAGAACAGTTAAATCATTAGTCTAGAAAAACTTTTATTAAACAAAAAACTACTGCATCTTGACATCAGATATTCTGAATATGCATTGATGCCATAGAAGAAAATGGACAGGTTCAGCTAGCACGGATTTCTAAAGCTGGTGGAGAGATTTGCAGTATAATTTCTCATTAACATGGCTTACAGATCTCAGCCCCACATAACCCTTATTAACAATATGAACACTGAAAGTTGATAAATTGGAATTTTTTTGTTTTGGTTAATTTCATAAAGCTAGATGCATTTAATGCACAATTTTGCTAATTGCTATACGCACCGAACATTTCAGATAATTTGCATTATCTGTTTGCAAGATTACACATGAAGTAAATAAAAAGAATCCCATCTTCCAAAAAGTGTGCCCATACTACCAACTTCTCTTTGGTAATTAATTAATGCTAGAATCAGAAATCAACTTAGTACATTATTCTGTTTGTATTTAAACAAATAAAAATCAACCCTTCATTATATCAGTGTGCAGATTTTCTTTCCAGTTTATGTTCCCATAACATCCATAAAAAGTAGCCATATTTCACATGGAAAACTAATTTAAACCAACTGTTTCTTTTTACAATATGAGTCCCTGGAGGCTTGATTTTTGTCATTGTGTAAACACTTAGGAGGCAATAAACGTGATTTGTTTACTGACACTGTGTTCCATTCTTTGGTCCTGAAGGACTCAAGTGTTTATAGATAATACCAGTGTGAGGAGAGGCTTATAAAAATTAGAAAACGCTAGTTCATCCCTCAGGGGCCATAGACTTTTATTTTAAAAACCAAGCATGTGAAATAAAATGTAAATGCATTAGTACTCACAGGAAAATAACCCCACTGAAAACATACAGGGCTTTTATTTATGCAAGGCTATACAGACTCAGTGCTCCGAGCCACCTGCTCCTGAGGGAGGACAATCAAAGACTAGGAAGAATCTAAGTTACCACTTAACTTGTCTAATGGCCACATCAATCAAGAACAATAATTGAGAAATGTCCATATGAGAAGAAAAGTCATACTCCCTATATGAAAAAAAAAAATCACACTTTTAGGACTGAATTCTTGAAGATTCATTCACTGGGGACATACTCAGGAGTGAGGACAATGACTATGGGGATGCTGTAATAGGCTGTGTGCATCAGGGGCAGCACACTAACCACTGCAGCAGCTCAGAATGAGAATGTGCATTCAGCTAAAATTTTATTTGATGTGTGCAGTTGGTTACTCCTAACATATAAAAACTCAGTCAACAAAGAAGTGCATACCTGAAGAGCATGAAGGTTTGGGAAACACAAACCACCACAGCACTGCATGGCACAGGGGTCAAATGAGGGCAAAACCAGAATAAAAGGTTTAATAAAATAAATCCATCAAAAAATCAGAAATTGTGAAACAGAACAGATCTGTGGCACAGATTTGTTTTTCTATGCTGGAATAAAGTGACATATTATTTTTGGATATTATTTTCATTTTCCAGAAACGGCTCTGTTACGGAATGCAACTTCTAAACATCAATCTCACAAAAAAAATATATTTGTTTGCTATGAAATACCAAATGTGGTAATTACTTGATTAATATGGTTTTAGAAATTTTAAAGAATCATATAATTTTAAACAGATATGTTTTAATCTAAGGTAGTAAAGACGTAATGATCAGGAGAAAACAGTATCAAAATTGAGAAAGAATGTCTAAAAAGGCAACTGACTTCACATTCTCCATTAAGACAAAACCTTTAAACTAGGGCAGGCACTTGCTGAAATTCTATTTAATGGAGAGTTTAAGACTGCTATAAACAGCATGATGAACTTCTACAATCTGAAAACACAAACAAAAAATTATAAAAGGCAGTATAGATGAGCCTTTGCAGCCTTGAGATACTATATAACATGTAAGAGCAAAAGAAGGGTACAGAAGGCACCGTGAAGTTCATCTCACTCCTCTTGCAGGAGTAGAAAACATTTAAAAAATCTTTCACTAAACAAGAAGAAAAAGTGTACAAATCTTTTCATTTTAGAATAGAATAGGCAAAGACAGATATAACAGATTGGACAGAATCAGGGGACAAATGTGAGCATCTAAAGATACAAACCACGCCTGAGAAATAATGAACATGCCTACTGTAGTAATGTTGGTATTTTAATTTTTCCTGGAGATCAGGAACAGCTGGTAATCAAGAAATAACAAACTCATCAAATTTTAATTGAAGTGGAAGTTCAGAAGTGGGTTTCCTAAGATGCTGTCCATGTACAGCTGAGCTAGATGCACCTCACACAAAAGAAAAGCAGAGAAGAATTCTATAGGTACTTATTTCTTGGTGGCTATGGAATTCACCTGGAAGCTGAATTCAGAATCCTATTTTTTCCACTTTGGCAAGCAATTAGCACAGATAGCATTTTGATGTGCCACAATTTCTCTGTCACTAAACCCAGGGGTTTTCTAGTGGGGGAAGAGAGCAAAAGGGAGCTCCACCCTGGCAAGTTCTTACTTCTGGACACTCCAGCCAAGTGGACAGAGAACAGCATCTCCTCTTGCAGCACTTACCTCTTTGCTGGTTTGCAGAGCCACGTCCCCAGCTGCACCACAGCCAAGGGACACCTGACCTGAGGATGAAGCACCATCAGCTGCCATGACAGCAGTACGAGAGCTTCACAGCTCAGGAAGTGCATGAACACACACAGCACATCCCAGCCAAAGACTGCACAGGAGTAGCCTTGCCAAGGAGATCAAAATACATTGCAACTATTTGTCAGAAAGAGCAGTAAAGCTTTTTGGACTAAGTTTTTGTGCTGGACAGCACTTTAACATCATGTTGAAACTATGTTTCAACACAGTAATCCTCATTTCCTTAGTTTACTTTTTTTTTCACACTTGACTTACATAGTTCTGTTTATGTAACTCATTTTAAGCTCCCTTCAGAACAGAAATCATCACAGCAAACCTATAATTAGATTTCCGCTGCACTGCTGATGAGTCTGAAAAGCATGAGAAAATGTATCCTGGCTTAGTTACGATAACCCACATGATTGCAAAACTCAAGAAAAGTAATAAATTAACACACAATCCACTTAAAGAAGTTGATAATAACATCAGTCTTTTCATTCAAATGGATAAAAATGAGTGTCTTTCAGGATTACTGGACACTAATATTAAGTATTAAACAAGCAAAATCGAATAGATGTTTGCTTACAATTTAAATATTTTCTGGTGCTCTAATATAAGCACTAACATCATTGAGCCGGATTAAGTTCAGCTAGATAGAAAGTAGTCTCATTTGCAAAGTTTAAGAGATACCTGCAAAGAGATATTTGCAAAGTTTAAGGAGTCTCCTTCAAATCTGAATCTGAGCACACAGGATCTGTACCAGATGTCTTGGTGATGCAAGCTATACTGAGTGATATCTACTACAATTTGTAGTACAAAAAGATCTGTACAGTTTCAGGTTTTCTGAAATTATCTTTTTATATCACCTCTTCTATTTTAACTGCACCATATTATTGTATTCAATAATTAATTTTTTAGTTGTTTTTTGGCTTATCTTACTTTGATCAAAGACTTCAAGTAAAGACTTCAAGTAAGACTTCAAGTAAAATGCTAATGCATTTGGGAAAGGCATATTTTTACCCAGTGTTAATTGGTTTTTTTTTTACTTTTAAACATGGGAAATATATATCAGTTATTAAAATGTAAAATGAGCCTACGTTTTTGATTACCTAATTATTGAACTACCACTGATTACAAGTCAAATCTATGTGCAGGCAAAAACCTCCCAATTTGTCAGGGACAGGCTATAGATTATTACTGAAGTCAGCTGCTTTTACTAATACAACATGAAGGACATGAAAGAGACACTCCTGATGGAACTTGATCCTCAAGTTATGGTACGTGACCTTAAATCTCTGTACAAGTACAACCTACAGGACAGTTTATCATTCACTCTATGGAAACTTCACTCCATGTAGTACACAGGAAGGAACAGCATTTAATGCATGTTGAATTATTAACTGTATCTCTAAATTTCCCATGGATTTTCTTCACTCATTCTCTTATTTCAGTCTTCTAATACTCAAGATTATGATAATTCATATATATATGAATATATATACATTTATATTTATATTTATAAATTTTTTACTATCCTCTACATAGCTCCTAGAGAATGTATTATGTAATTTTTTTGAAATGGGAATTAACTTATTTTTTATATTTCATGAGAATGTAATTGTAGTGGTGCTATTGAGGGAGGAAGTTATTAACAATTTCCAGTTGCAATGTGCAGTATTTTATCATCCATAGTACACTAATTTCGCCAGTGCTTCGGTTTGTAAAACTTTCACAGCAATTCCCAAGCTACATACTTCAGTGGGTGATGATACATGGAAGAAATTATGTATTCTATATTTATATTACATTTTTAGGAACTTCATAATACTTGAGAGATGAAGCTTTCAGAGGTGAAATTACCAAACACAGTTGCCTGCCTGAAGTTTAACAATTACCATTTCTAGCAAGTAAAACAAAATCTTCTGTTTTACCAAAAGGTACGATTACAGTACATACCTTTAACTCCTACCATAAATTAGCTATGGATATCTTTTTTATAATAAACTCTAGCTGATTTAAATACTGCCTACATTGGAGCAAGAGAGCGAGAAACTTTAATGCTGACAAAATAAAGTATGTGTATGAAAAGTCTCTGAATAAAAAACAAGATGATTTTTAAGATACTTTAAAGGATAAGCATGGCAATCTATAACCCATTTAACCAAGTCATTCTAGTTTTAGTAATTTTTTTTGATAAAATTAAGGAAATTTGAATAAAATCAGAATAACATGAAAAATAACCTCCATCAGATATCATACGGTAATCACAGCGAGAGGGAAAAACATATTTTGTTTAAAAGCAGAATTCTTAGTGTATCAGGATAGTCCAATTTCTCCCTTTAAAAACAATAATTAAAAAACACCAGCAGTATGGAGCATTAGCACTGATAGTTGGCTGCAGTGAGTTCATCTGCACTGCCAATTGTGCACAAACCTGTCTCCATATTGATGAATATCTGGTATATATTTACACACAGTTCTGTGTATAAAACAGAACTGGAATTTTTTACATGGGTTTCACTGAGGTTTAACTGTTAAATTTTTCTGGCTCTTGGTTTAATATGCAAGATAATTTTCAGATGCATTTTTAATATCTGAATATTTTAAACTGCATATCTTATTAACAGATGGTTTACTTTATATGCTTGTGTGAAACTGTATAACCTTACAGAGAAGATTTACCATTTTAAATGTGATTAAACACTATTCCAAACAAGGACTGGAAAGAGTTTGATATTTGTACAAACACAATCTTTTTAAAAGCATTATGCAAACCCATTTAAGCATTGCAAAAAAATGCTGAACTAAGAGACAGACTGCAATATTTATTTACATTCCATTATTTCAGTAAAATGATATGTCTCTGTTTTGCTAGTGAGGTTTAAATTTCTGTTTTGAATGAAGAACGAAAAAACCTTACAAAATTTAACCATTAAAAATAAAATAACATCACTAAGTGTCCTAAATAGCCATATTTTAATTAACTTTATTGATTTTAAGAATGATTGAGTCATGAACCCACTCCAGTAGCAGGGCTATCCTAACACTGTTCAAACTTTTTCACCTTTTTAGCTTATTTTCTGGCAACCGTATCTTTCCAAAAATAATCACCTTATGCATTTGACTTCTGATTTTGCATTTTCAGTTCAGTAGTGGGACTAACTTCAGTCAACTGTCTGAATGATCTTCCAATCTGGTGCAACTTTCAATCTAAGAACACACAATTGCTCGGTATGCATATGTCAGCATAGAAAATTAAATGTTTCAGTTTGTTTAAAGTTTTATTGGTTTTCTTTTGCTTGAAGCTTAAGCCAGAAACATCAAGTTACAAGAGACTCTTTTAATGTTTATATAAAGCAATGACTGAAATTATTTTAAAAGTTTACATACACATAAATGTTTACAACATGTACATTGTGCTTGTCTCTCCGTGGTTGCTTTGCTGGTAACAGGCAGAAGAGTGGTTGAGAGTCAGTCATAAAGAGCCTGGGGGGTAAAGAGACAGAAAAAGAAACAGAATCCCAGGAAGACCACGGCATATGACACTAAGGAGCACATGTCACCCTACGTAAAGAAGCAGGGTGAACTCATGTCATACAAGAATAAGAGAAAAGAACTAAATCTAGAAGAGAAAGGCACAGTAGGCAATAAGGAGAGAAAGCAAAGAAGTATGTCACAGTTAGGGTCCTAAAACACACTTAGGTACCATTTTCCTAACTTCCCAGCTGCCAGGGCTCTGCTAACTCTGCAGAATCTCATCAGTTTCTTCCTACAGTTTTACATCCTTGAAAACTAAACTTCTTACAGGCAGAGCTCTATCAGAGCAGAAAAATATATTACGACTACTATTAAGTGCACAGCCTTAAAGACTTGGAGCCAATAGTTTTGTAAAGGCAGATGTTACTTAATTTCAGTCTAACCCTCCCACACTAGCCACTAATTCAGAATCAGCTTTTAATTATATTCAATAACAAGAAAGAATATCTGTCTTTAGCTTGGTCTACAGTCTTGCTCTGACAAGACTCTAAGATCAACTGGATATTATTAGCAGCAAATGAAGTGTGAGCTGTGTCTCACCAATGAGTACGTGTTGTGCCCAAGGTTCCACTACTATGCAATTACATTTTTATTCAAACCTTAAAGACTACAGGCTTTATTTATAGCCAGTGATACTGAATGCATGTAGCCCAAAATCTTCAGGATTCACTGTCATTTTACAAGTATTATAAAGTGTTCCTCCTTAATATGTATTGTCAGAAAAAAATACTAAAAAGTATACTGCTTTATGAAAAATATTCCAAATAATATAATTGTTACTTAACAGAACAATGACATGGAATTGTTTTTCCCCATGATGTATCAGAAGCCTGTCATCCTAAAAGTAATTTTGGCCTCCACATTATAAATATAAATACACTTCAGTATTTCTATAGGCAATGCCAAAAAAATCAGCAAGTGCTCACTGAGTTTTGCCAACAAAATCATGATTATTTGTACAAGAATTTTCTTTCCATTTATAAACAAAGATATTTTGAGAGTTCATGCTCATGATTGACTATGGCAACCAATATACTCCACCATAAGATAAAGCATATAGCAGAACAGTAATTTATTATAAGTAGTAAACATTCTACAATAACTTCATTTAAACATATCATATCTATGGTTTTAAAAATTTATTCCAGATTATACTTCAAATAATCTATTGCACTAAATACCAAAGAATCTGTGCATTGAATATTTGGGAATTAATTCAAATTATATAAAAAAACTATCCTGTACAATTACCAAACAAGGAACACTAGGTAACAAAAACTGCAAAGTCACAAACCTCTAAGACTAGAAGATAATGCTGACTATCTTAACAAAAGGCAACTTTAATGCTAAAATTGTCATTGATATGGAACAGACTCAGTCACTTCTGACAAGACTTCTTCAGGAGCTACTTGCTTTTCAATCCTGTGACCCTTCGATGTCAGAACACAATCGTGGTCAGTCTGATTTGTACAGCTGATGATAACGTCCTCAAGAAACTGCCCTGGCATTGTGCCTCAGCAGGCTGTAGCACAGCTTGGCCAGTGCACCTCATCTTCCCTGGCCTCAGCCCGGTGATCACAGTAAGAGAAGCCCAACAGGAAGGAGGGCCCCAGCAGGGTCAGCACCTGCAGTCCTCTCCAGACACACAGCATCTTCTTGAGAGCTAATTTAAACTATTTTTAGGCTCTGTTTAAAGACTGAATATTGTAGTTGCAACTTTTATGTATGTTCCCATAATTGAATGAGGTGAGAGAAGCCAAAATATTTACCATATTTTAGTTGCTAAATCTCAGTAACATGCAAGAATAAGGAACATGTGGAAACATACTAAATATTCACTTACTGATTCTTTGCCCACTCCACAGGAAGTTCACTGGGGATTAACACACATTCTTCCACATTTACTTAATTTTATGCTTGTTTTTTTTGCTACCTGCACGATTTTCATCTCACCCACCATAAGAATGCAGTGGATAGCAAACTAAAAAAGCATTAAGTCAACTTTGTCTTCATTTTATTCCACTTCTATGATTCTAGAAACCGCTAACTGCTAACATCGCACGTAGTTCTCCCCCCCCTCCAACTCCCCCAAAAAAGAAGAAACTGTTCCATGTTTCTGCAGCTAAAACATGAGTTTTTACTTAGGTGGTTTGATTTTGATTTGGGTTGGGGTTTTGGGTGGATTTTTTTAGCATTTTCTCAATCCTTAACCAATTTTTTATTAAACTCGTCAGAAGACCACCTTGCTGAAAACAATATAAAATCTTACTGAAGAACTCAACATTTGGATTGTGATAATGTCATGCCAAGGGACACTTCTTTGTATAACAATGCTCAAGACACACAGAATGATTAAATAAATAAATAGTGCATTAGTGTAGTTATATTACAGAAAATCCTACTTCTGTGCTGACTTCTAAGATCATGCTTAGTCTACAAAAATCCAAAACAAATAAATAGAACTCCAGCACCTAAACAAAATAATAAACTGACTGAAATTGTACCCCATACTGTCAGTACAAATACGAAGAATTAGAACTCTGTAATTTTTTTCTTCACGTTTACTTTACAATGTGCAAGAAAAAGGCATACTGTTTCCCAGCCTCACTGAGCAAATTGGTCACATAGCTCCTATCAAATCCAGTGCAAGTTATTTAGCTAAATAACTGCTCATCTTAACTTATATTTTAAAAATTTGTTGTTACAGCTAAATTCAGCTCAGAGAGATAAAGGAAATAACTAACCCACACATCAGGGAATAACCCTTATGAAAAGCCATTTAAAAGTTTTGTTTTACCTCATTAAACCTTGTCACAAGGTCTTCTACAGCGTTATGTTCACCATTGGAAGAAGAAAGAATAGTAGCAGATATGGATGCCTTAAGAACTGGCAGCTTGCTTTGACACTCAGAATTACCCAAATCCCTGGTTAGGAAGCAGAGGTAGTCGATGGGTAAGACTTTGCGGTAGAGCTCCTGCTCCTGCTCGGTGAGAATGCTGGCAACCTCCTCTGGGAACTGGATGAGGTGCTGCAGCTCCATCAGCTCCTTGCTGATACCGGCCACGCTGGAGGGAAGGATGCTGGAGCCAGCCATAGATGCACACGCTTGGCGCTCTAAAACAAACAAACCAAATAAAAAATCCATTAGGCTTTGCCTTTAACTCTTGGACCATGCTGTGCAAAAGCAAGACTACTTGGTATTTTGGTTTTGTTAATCTGTTCATTCATTTACTCAGCAATACACTATATTCTGAATACATTCTTTCTACTCAAACAATCTAATATGCTCTTTTACGTGGGGTTTTTCTGCACGTCTTTGTATCTGGTGTTGGCTAGATAGAGGGCAACTAGTGTTAGGAGTTATAAAGCCACCTGCCAAAGCACACTTACTTCTAGAAACATCCAAACACCTTCTTCCAGCACCCTCAGCCTTGTCACAGCCTTAGATAAAAGGGTCATCTGGCAGAGTGCGCCTCTGCTTTGCCTCTATGTAACAGCCATGGTGCAAAGCAGTTTGAGGCCTCAACTGGGGCACTGAGACCCGATTCCCACAAGAAATAATGTATAATGATAACTTAAAACCCATGTGGGTCGGCACTTTTCTTCATAATCCACTTGCTATAAGATAAATTGTATCTGAGCTTGCTGCATCGTGAAACCAAATGTCCAAGGCTACAAAATATTTTTCATTCCTCTCAGAAAATGCATATATTTGGGAATATGCATGTTTTATCCGTTAACACAAAACATTCACGGTAGTTTTATAATATTCCAGCAGAGATATCTCTTGAAAAATAAAACTTTTCCTAAGAAGGAAAAAGGCAAGCTTTCTAAGATCGTGTGGGAAGCATGAAACATCAACACAATGATTCCAAAATAGTGAGTGAGTCCTCTTACTCGGTAAGTTTAGAATGGATTCTCTGAACAATGTTTCAATAATTACTTAAATGCAAAAACATTCATAACTGTATATTACATACTCTTCATCATTCTCAGAAAAAGGAGCTTATTTTTTTGCATTGCTTCATGAAATATCTTCAGAGATATTTTCCACACATAATGGAACTACACCCTAGATCTATCTCACCCATTTTTTTAATATATCTACAAGCTCTCATTTGATAAAGGGAGCAATTTTTTTTCTCTAAGAAAGAAAAAAACAAGTTCATAATGACTGATTAAAATTCAGTCCCTTATAATAAACATAAAATATGCCACATGAGTTTTCCACTCTTAGTCATTTTTTGAAAACTATTATTAATCAGAGGGAAGTTAAAAAGACAGAAAATTGGCTTTTCTTAATATATTCTACTGAAAGTCAAATGATAGATTGCAGTAGCCCTAAATACAGTCTTGGGGCTAACAGAACCAACTGAGAAATGTTCAACTACAGAAGAAAGTTCTGAAAGAACAAAAACAAATTGGTTCTGTCTAGATGAGCAAGCAAAAAAAGTAACTGGCTTAATTTGCAACAAGCAGTATCTTGGTTATATAGTGGGGAACATATGTAACTTTGGTGATAATAAAGAAGTGCTGCACAGAATCTGTAGATACTGAGAAATCTCTGTCATTGAAACACCTGCAGGAAAGACTGAGGGGGAAAAGCCAGTGAAGAACACCACTGACACATCACTGCTGGTTTGGGCAACAGGTGGGGTGCAGTGAGCTTCTGGGCTCCCTTCCAGTCATGTTTGCTTCAGTTCTACATGAGACTTCAATTCCGTTTCCTGCTTCAACCTGCACAGAACTATTTTGAGAGGTTTTGTAATAAAAAGCACTAAAAGCTCATGTGTACTATTCTTGACTTTGCAACAGAACACAAGCTTATGCCTAAATAAGAACAACGCAAAATACAATGTTCATTTTATATTAGAAGGATTATGAATTTATACATGCTTTACACATATAGACTGAACCGTCACTGTCACAACCAGCATTACCTCAGGAAGAGGATGATAATGAAGGTGTGACACAAACACCCACCAACACCTAATTGCTCCCCTAGAAGTCACAATGCCTGACTCCGCATGTATGACAGACCTTCCAACTCAAGGCAGAGAAAGTACAGCCTGCACCAGCCTCCCCTGTATCTCATCAGAGGGTGTTTGGTTGTGTCTATATTGTACATTTATTTTAGATCACAAATGGACTTCTGAAGTGAATCTCCCCAGCATCATCACTTCTTGTGCTTTAGTCTTAGCACAAAAAAACCTGAATCCTTTTCAGACAAAACTGCACCAGAAGACGCACTCCCAGAAGGCAACTAACACATTCCAACTGGTAAAAAGCTGCAGCTGTCAGAAACATGCAGTCTCTGGAAGAAGCACCAAGGTCAGGAAAGGACAGCTGGCTTAGCTGCAGGTGATCACGTACCACAGGAGACAGACAGCAAGTACTATGGACAGTGCAACGCCACAGCGACACTGGTGCTTTGCAAATCCAACATTATTTGGTAAGTACAGTTGTAAACACCTTATAGCTGTCAAAATGGCAGGAAAGGAAGATATAACTCTATAAGGAGTGCCTATTGACTGATGAAAGAGAGATAACATGAGTGAAGATGAGCTGTTCAGCAATGCACTGCTTGCTGATGAGGTTTAAAGGTGCATTCTTAATAATTCACCTTCTCCATCACACTACCAACTACACTACGCACAAAGACCTCAAAATCTGGCAAAAGTTGACACTGAACTTGCAACAGGATAGAGCACTGATCATGATCCTTTGCACATTACCATGCCTAAGTATAATCACCCTTCAGGCTCCACTTAGTACAGCCTCTCACACCTAAGAACAAGGCTCAAAAGCATGAAGTGACCACAGCTAAGGCTGGCTCTAAAGCATATCTCTATACTGCCAGAAACCACCAGGAATAAATACCTCATTAGAACTGGATTTCACTAGACTGACTGCCCATTGATCAAATCCAGCAGAAAGCCAGTGCAGGGATTTTGAATGCCTTTAACAAAACTGCCTTTAATGGAACTATCATCTTTCATAATGAAATATTCACAGCCCAGCTTCACTCTAACAGAAAAATGAAGCTGCCAAAAAGAAAATCTTTTCATGGAAGCTAAGCCAAGATGATTCAAAAGCAGCCACTACTATTGCTGGATTTGAAAGAAGATTGAAAATAAATAAAACACTTCCTGATTCAAAACACTGACTTTCAAACTAGCATTTCTCAATTCTTCATTAAACTGGAAGAACTTTATGTAAATTCTTTCTGTAATGTGAGAGCCCACAGAACAGGCTGCTGCAGCAAAAATGCAGCTGATATCCAAGGAGAGGAACACAGGCTAAACAAAAACTTGAGGGCACACAGCTCATGGCTAAAGTATGGCTATAAATACTGAAGAAGTAGAAATAACTTATTTAAGTAAGTAGAATAATTTCTTTCTGTTGACTTTTTCTACACCTATAAATATTTAATTCTTCCAAAATCCACATCTTTGCAAGTCTTGGTTGTTGACATGATTTACCTCTCCAGATTCAGATATCTTATCTTTCCTCATTCCAATCTTCTGTGTTTTATCACAGAAAATCCAGGCTCCTTATTCTCTACTTCACCACCTTCCATGATTTACACTCTGCATGAAAGTCTATTTTCAGTCTCTTTGCCTGTATTGAACTAGTTTTTTTCCTGGACTATCTTTTCATCTTTGTGTGTGTGTGTATGCTTCAGACTCCAACCATTTTTCACTCCAGGAACAGATCTGTTCCTGCTATAAAACTCCTTCTCCAGTCTCATACACAAATCCTCCAGCTTTGTGTTGTCAGTTTATGTTCTTCAGGAAACAGACTGTGTCTTTCTGCACTTCAAAGAATGGCCAGGTCCTTAGAGTAACTTGCAGAATGGAATTGCTTTCAGACCAAAATCACAGCAGTTTTTTTTACAGTTAAGGCAAGATGCAATCCTCACTAAAATTAGCTGCTGCTGCAGCAAATGATACTGGGTTTTTGTGTTCTACCACATCAAATTAATGCTAAAAATACTACAAGAAAATGAGGACCCAGACTATTCATTTGTGAGTTGCCTAAAGCCGAAACTGATACCTTTGCTTATCCTGCTGATAAACAACTGAAGCAGATAATCTTTAACAGAGCAACTATTGCTTTTACTAATCAAAACAAGATAATGTCTGCTTGTCTCTTTAACAAAGGACTCCTGGACTGACTTAATCATTGCTGATGTCCATGGGAACAAAGAGGTCTCTTCTTCTCTAACAAAAGAAGAATCTTTTTAAGAATGGGAGAAAAATACAGAGTGACAGGGAAAAGTCACTGCATTTTTTTAAATGAATGCAATCTCAAAGAAGAAGCTTGCCTAGAATATGAAAATCTACTTTCAACAAAGTTTGATGAGCTGAAAGATTCGATAACTGGATTTCTGTCTTAGTTTTATTTCTAGGTGCTTTTCATTCCACACTTTGATTTAAAAAAAGTATTCTCTCTCTACATTCAAAAAACAGTTTTAAAGCAGTAAAGTGAAAATTATAATCACTAACAACATGCTCACTCTCTAGAAGGCAACTGGTGAAGATCTTGTGATTATGACAAATGGTGTTCGATAGCCATTTCGAACAGACTTCAACAGCTGTAAGAATAAAAGTAATTATTCAACCTATTATAATATCTTTTAACTTAGACCATTTTTTGATAATAGACTTTGCTTCCATGACATTATATTAATGTAACTGAAAGTACAGAAAAATCTTAAGAGGATCATTTTTCTCTAATATTAAAATGTATGCAATAAATGGAATATAATAGAAGCCTTTTTAGTAAGCTATGCTACAGATATCCTCCATATAAACTGTTCATATGCTTCAAGAGAACATATAGATTATGTGTACAGTGAGAAAATAAAAACTGATCACAGAAAAAAAAAATATGAAATAGCCACAGATGAACAGCTGTCAATATATAAAATGTAGAACTGTTCTGTTCAAAAAAGAGGAAAAATACAATAAAAGCTCCCCAAAGCGGAAGACACCTATGCAATATACAGCAGTTTAATTGACCACCAGCTTCCAGTACAGACCAGCATAACTGAGATAGCATAGTTTTGCTGTCCCTTGGATGCAACATATCTTGGTACTGTAATAACCAAACCAACAAGCTTTTGTTAATTTCCTGTTTCTCTTCTATCTAATTAAAAATATCTCTCGCTCCCTCAAGTGAACATGAATTCACTGTTATCAATTTTGACTGGGAACAACTCACTCCAGTATTAAAGAGACTGGTACTTAGTGGGAAGCTTGACACAGAACAGGATCAAGTTCAAGTTTAATTTCACTGTAGAAACCACTGAAATCAATAGATCCCTTCCATCCTCAAATTTGCTTATGAGTCAAGTAATCAAAGAACGAGAAGACACACAGGTTGTCCCTCTATGTACCTAAAGCTAGCAATAATGGGCTATCTCTTAAAACTGCCCATCAGCATGCATTGGAAATTATTATTAGCAGGGGAGCTCTGATCTACAGGATACTTGCACTAAATAAAACTGGAGTTCATTATGACTTAAGCAACAGCAAGCAGAAGACATAGAGATAACCTGAAGAAAAGAAGATGAGCTAGGGTATGTAGAAAAAATGGTTTTTTTATTAGACCAAGTAAATTACTGACATAATCTGAGGGCACAGGATCCTTTTTAGGTTTGGAGTAGAAAGAGCAAACTTCACAGCTAGTTTAAGAATGCCTGCTTTGAGTTTAAGTCAATCACAGTAATAGCAAGACACTGGAGAAGGTGATCTCCTCTTGGGGAGCAGAAGCAAGTGACCACATTGGGCCAGGTGAAAAAAGCAATAGTTTCTACAGTGCAAAGAGAAAAGGAAAAAGGTAGAAATCACCTGTAGGAAAGAATTTTTGCTGGAAATAGAACACTCTGAAACTGTAACACGCAGATATTTCTACTGAGGCTGAGATTTTATTGCTGAACAGATTTATGGAATTTCTGGAGAGGATTTTTTAAAAAGGCAACTAGCATGTTGAAGTATAACTGAATTAATTTACATTATATATCACAAAATTCTGACTCATGAACTGACTGCATAGTGGCATTCAGCAAGAAGAAAGATACAGAGTGATCATAACAACAGCCACTTACTCCTAAAATCACTTCTTGCTTTAGGAACTGGCAAAGAGTTCAGTTTTGAAAACCAGACTCTGAACACACTTTTAAAATTTTGCAATTATAGCATCAATCATCTGAAATCTCAGGAAAAAAAACCATGAAAGTACCGTATAGTTAAGAGATACAACCTGCCTATGTAATTTCTGACTTGAAACAAATTTGTCTAAAAATGACATAATTATTAGGACAGTTGAGATGCACATGCATTGGAAAGAATTTTTTTTTCTTTAACCACAAAAGTTGGGTAGACATTTTCACAGGGTAAAACCTATGCACAACAACACATTCATTCAGATTGTAAAGCTGATTTAAAGATGATCAGCATGAAGTATTTATTAATATATTAACTTTGAGTTAACAATTACATAGCAGTCCTTACATTTTTCAGAAGTTCCTACCCATAAGTATGAGCTCTTTAAACTCTGTTTATAGATGGATTAGAAGACCCTGGTTCTAAGCTAGATACAGCAATATTAGCTCAGTTGGCTGGAGCACGTGCTAATAACACCAAAGCCATGTGTTCAATCCCTGTATGGGCCATTCACTTAAGAGCTGGACTCAGTGATCCTTCCAGGTCCCTTCCAACTCAGAAGATCCTGCGAAATCTCTGTGAAATATGAGCACTGACATCATACATGAAAGGAATTCAAAGCATCACCATGATTTCACCACACCTGAACTGCCATGCCTGCCTCCCATCATCCCTACTGTACAGCTACACTGCTGTGTGTAATTACATCCACA
The DNA here is from genome assembly GCA_013397155.1 of Irena cyanogastra. Taxonomy (NCBI): domain Eukaryota; kingdom Metazoa; phylum Chordata; class Aves; order Passeriformes; family Irenidae; genus Irena; species Irena cyanogastra. The sequence continues at coordinate 56,451 of VWZV01012727.1, read as the reverse complement.
CTGCTGCTCAGATTTCTGGAAGTGTATCCAAGGGCTTTTACCACTCCACTGGCCTGAGTCATTCATGGAAATATTTTGCAGCATACAAGAGAACTTGGCTGCTTGTCTCTGAATTACCATATATTGTCAACACATTTAACCAACCATTTCCTCTCTGTATGCAGGTTGGCTGGTACTGACTACAGCTGATAAAAACAACAAAGACTTGTCCATGATAAATAGATCCACTGGGTTTTCTTCTGGCTGTAAACTTCCAAGAAAAAAGATGCAACGAGTAGCAGTATAACATTAATTTTGACTTTGCAAAATCAGAAGATCTCAGGACAAAATTTATCCAATCTGATGCTGATTTTCAAATTCCTTTCCATTTTCAGGCCGCTAGCAAAGAGCTGAGACTGCATTCTCACGCAGGAAAGTACATCTAGAAAAGGCTCCAGAATACCTGCATAAGAATCAATGTGGTTTTTGTTTGTTAACCCTAGCCAGTAAACATTTCTTCTGCACTTGAAATAAAAGCCTTTGAAGGCAGTGCCGTAACAAATGATCCTGAGGCTAACAGGCTAACAAATGGATACTTAGCTACAAAGGGCACCCTGTGTTACACAAGGTTTGCTGAACATAGACATACTTACAGGTATTATGGAGAGATGAATCAGCAGTGCTGCCAGAAGTCTGAAGAGATCCACCATGTACCTGTTTATTCAGGAAGCAGCTGCATTACTTCCAGTCTACATGTATGGAAACGGGCCACCTGAGAGCTGCTATTTTAGGGGACCTTCACCTACTGCTGTAACTCATGAAACTATATCCTGATTGCACAACACCTGCTAGAAGAATGTTTAATTATAATCTGGTAGCTTGTGAATATCTGGTTGACTGGTTGAATATTAGCTCTCAAAAGCTGTTTGATACCAACATCCCATCTGTCTTGCTGTGGCATGCAGCAGCACACACTGTGCAAGACCAGACGCAAGATTTCATTGCTTCAGAGGCAACTATCACCAGGAAGGCTGGGTGAAGGGATTCTGGGCTACAATGACTGATCTTCTAAATTTACACCTTTATATCATAGTGTAACAGATATGTTAAAAGGCTGGAAAGAGGTTATTATGACACCACCATACTTGCTGTTTAAGTGTTTTCAGGTTTTTTTGTTATTTTCCTGCAATGGAATCCCATCTAAATTAATCCTCTCCTCTGCAAAACTCCTGAATGAGTTCATAAATATTCCACTTTCACATACATTTCATAAATCTTTCTCCTAAAGGCTGTTGCAGTGGTAGGCTAACAGGATTTTGACATGAGCAACACACAAAAGCAGGAGGGTTCTCTGTGCAGCATCTGTATTCATGACCTTTTAAGATCTGGATATAAATACAGCATAGCATATGGAATGTTAAGTTCAAATGCTAAACAAATGTACATGTAAATTACCAGATAAATTCCAGCCCATAAGAACAAAATGGTCAAAAGGGAGGATTTATCAGTTTACTTTGGAAGAAAAGAGTATTGTAAAAAAGAACTATACAATTCTCACTGCAAAACAAACTCGTTACTGCTTGAGTTAAAGCAGAACTCAAGGTTTAAACTCACGTCCCAAAACTGATACAAAGCATGTCCAAAATCAAAGCTGGAGCTGCTGTTCAAAATTAAATTAAAATGCATAAAATTTTGAGTTAATTCTGAAATGGAGAAATATCCAGTGATTAGACTGAGTGCAAGAATCTCAAGTCAGGTTCCAATATTTGAGTATTTTGGTCAAGACAGTAAAAATTCATCTTATTTCTATTTTTTTTCATTTATGCAATGCAGAAGCTTTTCAATTTTAAGAATGAAAGAACCCTGTTATAAATCAGTGAGTATGGAAGAAAATGCAAACAAAATGTAATTTGAGAATATATATACACACACCTATGGAAAAGAAGGATGTTAGAAAAAAGATGTATATAAAGTTAGGTACCCATTAAAGCAACAGCTTATGATACTGATTTTCTGTATTTTCTTTTTTGTTGTTGTTGTAGGAACTTTTCAGCTTTCAAAGACTATACAAACTGTAGCTACAGCAAAATATAGCATTCGTAATGTAAATAACTGTAAAACTGCAACAGGCATTTTCAGTGTTTTAGAGCCTCAGCCTTGAGGCATTCCTTTCTAGCCTGCTTGCACTGGATTTCGACATCAGCCATCCCTCCATTTAATTAATGATCTGTTGAAGTTTGCACCTTGCTACACAGCTTTTCAAAATAACCACAAGCACAAATTGAAACTAATTTTTTGCTTTAAGATCCTCAGAAATACATTTTGTAAAAAGCATCATCTTCCTTTGATCTTATCCTGAAGACCAGTTTATATGCAACAGTGACCCTTCAAGGACTGGTGTGAAAGAGGAATGGTCTGCTCCCATCTGGTCCAGTTTTCCAAATACTACACAGGAATGCCCAAGTTCAAATAATAATATCCAAACGAAAACTGTTTCAATTTGGAAAACAATCATTAAATACAGTCCTTCAAGGTAAAAATAGTAAGAACGTTTCCTATGGCTTCAGTGTCATACCAAGTGAAGCAAATACTAAAACTGCCATTGGTGTTAGCAATACAAGATGAACAATAGATTCCAACCTGAGAACTTAATTTTAATTATGTCAAAGAACAACATGAGAATTAAGTAAGATCTGATAGGTGTACAACACTTACAACTAATTTTCCTTGCCTTTTGAATCTTCAAAAGAAAAGACAATGCATGAGACACGCTACCAGATTTTCCACATAGACCAAAGGGCAGGCAAATCTGTTGCATAAGGTGTTTTGGTTATTATTCTTACTGATTGTTGGAACAAAATTAATACAAGCCACATCCAGTAAAAACAACACTTGATTAGATGTTCCCAATTCAAGCCCGGAAGCTTAGAAGTGAAAGAATTTTAAAGGAATGGAATACACTTGAAAAATGTTCGATCAGTTCAGAGGTTTCATCATTCTGGCCTGTTTTCATTAGCTACCTGAACAGAATTTGTTCCTAACACTAGTTTGTTTGAGACCTGTCCTCTACATAACTATTTCACAGAAAATGGATAGAGAATAGAACCACTAACAGCAGATACTGTTGATTGTGCAGCTGTGTACAAAGTATCTTTGTATGATCTGCTAAGGAAACTTATTTTATATTACACTTCGAATAATATAAATTCAACCTCTACATAACTGAAGCACCTACAGAATCTACTTCTTCTCCACTCAGTTTTGGTGAGGATTTAATTACTGACTCTGATGTGTGCTCTGAATATTCCCTGATGATGAGAACATTTTGTGAATAGGAGATTTATTATAGCAGTTATAATTTAATTTGATATCCAAGATTTTTAGATTTCTAACAAAAACAAAATCCAGGAAATATACCTGTATTTAAACAAAAACATACACATAGAAATGCCCTGAGACACATCAGAGAAAACAGCATGATTTATTAAGGCATTAGTCAAAAACTTGTAATGGAACACCACACAACTATTGTGATAATAGTTTTGTGTCATCAGTGACAGCAGGAAGAACCTAATAAGAACAATATGGCCTTTCAAAGTGCTGTTAAAGACAGTACCATAATTTATAAAGATACTTAATGAAGAGTTAATAAGAGCAGTGAGTTCTATGCTGCTAAAAAGAAATACTGCAGTAATTCTACCTCCTAGTTCTAAATTCACAATGTAGAGGAAAATACGAAAAGATTCTCTCACACAAGAATAAATGAGTGAACCAAGGACACTAATTGAAAAAGATGCCAAAAATGGAGAAAAATTATGAACTGGAAATAAATTGATGGATTATGTAACAGAGTGAAGGGCAAAGCTAATACTCATAATTCACAACCATTCAGCACTCGCACTTCATTATTAAAGAAATGGCTTAGAAGTATTTTAAGACATACTAAAAAAGTATTCACTGAAACTAGTCAAAAAGAGAGGGAGATGTTTAAGATGTGAAAATGAGTATGTCATTAACTGATGATGACCCAATCAGTAACCTGCAGCCACTGGGAATGCTGTGCAGCAAATCCATGGCTCTTCTCGCATGTCCTGCAGAGCACTGTCACGGTGGTCGGGTACCTCTGCTCTACCCCAACACAGTCAGAGCTGTGCTTCTCCTCCTTAGGTGTCTGCCTACAAAATATCATTTGGTCTGTGTCCTGTTTACACTACACAGGAACACAGAGGTAAAATCATAGCTGATGCCCTTGCCGTAACCCTTATGTGTGTTCCTAGATAAATACAAGCACAATCTCTTAAGTGTTAGTTTAAAAGAATTAAGGCTAGCTATTGCAGTTGGACTAGACAATCTGTAGGGGTCCCTTCCAACTGAACTATTCTGGGCTACTGCATTCTACATATTATTTACATTTTTTTCCTTGTGGCTGGAATTAAAAGTGGACTATCTTCAAAGCTAGTATTAATAGCCATTTCTGAGAAACAGAGTATTGTGGGCTAAGTATCCCAGGTTGAGTGCTCTCAGGACAAAAGGTATGTTACTTAACAGATAATTTAAAGGAAGGAAAAAAAATTCAAAGTATCATAAGATGCTTCTTCCACATAGATTCTGCAATATCAAAGAAACAAGCAGTTGGAGACACACAGCAGATGAAAGCTGTGGGAACCTCCAGAAGAGTCTGCCACTGCAGGCAGTCAAACTCACCTGGAAAGCGCTTCATGGATAGAAACTACAACACACAACATGCAAAGGGGTCCATGCAGCCAAAACACAGATGGCTTTCCTAATGCATGTTTATTGTTTATTTCAGCGTGGATTAGTTTATCTTCTTTTTCTCTTTCCCCAGACAGTCTTTTCTCAAGCTCATTGGTGAATATGTATTGCAAATGTACAATATGTCCAATCAGCATTTTTGCTGTAGGGATAAAATACAGCTGAGGAAGCCAGCCTGAAAAAAGGAAAGTCTGTAACTACAGAGAAATAAAGTAAATTTATTACCATACTGTTGGCTTCCTTTTTTTTTTTTTTTTTCTTTTTTTTTCCCCAGAAGGGAAGTAATTCAGCTCTTTTTTTCTGTAAACTACTTCCTCTTGTCATTCAGGAAGGGTAAAACCAATCTCACTACCTAGAATATCAGCAATCCACTTAGCCTCACATTTTCTCCTTATTTGCAATTTGAATGCAAGTTTCCAGTGTAGCACAATACCTGTTTGGCAAAGTCCAATTACCATTTCTAAATTTACTGAATTGAAGAAAAGGCTTCTGTAATGAGTTTACAGAATTAAATGAAAGAAGCTATTCCTTACTCTAGAATGCTATTTCAAATTTTAAAAGGTAATTTTGAAAGGTATCTTTCAATGAAAACACCTAATTATGCAATTACCAGAAAATTTTCAAAAGAGTTTTAACAGCCTGCATCCTTAACAGGCTGATTTTTCTCATGAGGAAGCTGATGGGAAGCTAAAGAAAATTCATATGCTATTTTTATAAGGGATTAACATGAATTTACAACTTCCCATCATAGTAAGTCATGTTCATGATGTTATATAAGTATTATATCATGCCAGTTTTTCTTTTAAGAAAGTATTGCTACTAGCCAGCTATTCTTAGCAAGATTTCTGGAATCACAAAGGCTGTGCCAGAAACACAGCTGAGATGTTGAGAGGCATTTTAAAGTGGAAAAGAGAAATACACAGCAAAACTCAGGTCGATAAAATCAAAGTCCTTCCACAGACATACAGAACACATCAACTGCACAGTCACACACTTTCAGTGGCTATACCAAGGAGTGAAGGACCAACGGCATCATGAGCTACCTCACCACTTCAGAGAGACCCATGACTGCTATGCAGTACAGACATGGCCAGGTGAGCTACTAGTGGAAATGCTGATATGCTTAATAAAACTCTGAAGTCCAAGAAAGAATCTGTAGTACTGAGATAGCAAAAATATTATGTAGCTTAAGGAAAAAAACTCATCACAATAACAAGAATTGCCAAAAAGTCAAAGCTGCAAAGATTTTGATTATTTCTTTCATATGTTTTTAAATTACAAAGTGAAGGAGCCTGTGTGATTTAGCCTTAGAACTGAAATATTTTCTATGACATAGGAGTTTAAGCCAGAGAGGGATTAGTGGAATACAGTAGACAGGAGGGATTAGTGGAATACAGCAAAGAACAGGGCAGGCTCATGTCTGGAAGCCAGAAGAAGTAAAACAATAGACTACACAAAGTATTAAATCAACCTTAACTTCATAATAGAGATCTAAAAAATCTCAACATCTGTGACTTGCCTCAATATTACTTACTTCTTCCTACCTCAAATATAAATGCTCTAAGTACTTTTTTATCCTTGCAAGCTTTTTTACAACTTCACTAGTAAATTGCTATCGTTCTGCTTAAGCTAAACCCTGCTATAAACAACTATATAAGCAACTACTTTCTATAATTGTTTTTAGTTCCTGTCATTTGGGCATCATAAGGTAAATTTAAAAAGATACATTTATACAAGATTATGTTCAAGCAAACAGAGTATAGCTGTATGCATTATACTGCTGAAACTAGCTATCTTGTATGAAAGTATTTTTTACATTTGGCTTTCACAAGATTAATACACTTGCTAAATAAAAGCTGTTCTAAACAGTCACAAGACTCCTTAATGAATTGTGTCTTTGTCATTAAGCTTTAGCAGATTATACTAGAAAGGGTGTTTGCAGTCCTTTCCTAACCGGAAACTTTCAAAGTTAGTGATTTTACCATCTGAAAACAAACTCAAAACAAGTATCTTCCTCAGATTTTAAGAAGTCTCCCTTAACCGCAAGACTTCAAATGCAATTTATTCCTTCTGTAAAAGTACATAGCAAAAATTGACACTTCTTTTCCTTCCTCGTGGTGCTACCTGTATAACCTGTATTGCAGTTAAGGTTTTAAATGGAGTTAGGGCCAACCGTGTCAACAATATTTGTTTATATAGCAAGAAAATAAAACAACTGGGATAATAAAGCACATCTGTCTTTAAGACCAGCACAGTTCCTTCCAATCCCAGTTTTTCCAGGACTGTTACATGGCAGTTAAGCATTTTACCATACAAACCTGATTTTAACAGAAAAGCAAGTAGCTGGCTTAGTGTACACATTATAGATCTATTGGAAATAGGAAGTATTCTAGACATAAGAACTGAAAACCCTGTATATGAAAAGGAGCTTTGCTTTCCTGAAGTTAATGGCTCTGAAGAAATAAGATGGGACCCTAAAACAAAATTTTGTCAATGAGCTTTTAGGAGGTGGTGCTGGCAAAAACAGGTGCCCCTGCATAGATCATGGATGACACCAGTAATACATAGTTATCTTTTCTGTATTTTTTAGAGACACAGACAAACCACAGAGTATGCAAAGAGAGCTATTAAATTATTCCAGGCTTGAATAGCGAGACCCAGAGAAAGAGATTTAGATCAGAAATGCATAACTTTAGTTTAATAGAGTGAAATTGAGAAGAGACTTGACTGTAGTAGATATGTAAGCACCTTCCAACAGGGAAATGTATCAGCTCTCAAATAAATCAAGCAGAAAAAATGCATACCAAGAACAAATGGTTGGTCCCTGATGACAGACAAGCTCAAACTAGAAGTGCCACCCTTCATTGTCTTGGAGTGTCAATGACCACTGGGAAAAGCTGTGCATGTGGATGATAGTTTTCAGCTTCTTCAGCAGCACAGCTGCCTTTCGACTACTGAGCTTAGAACAGAGACAACTTAGAAGGATGTCAGACCAGCTACATGTCCCCACTGACATCAGGCTTTGCAATTGTATTAGCTTACTTACTTTCCCAAACAACATGCTGTTACTGCACTCCTGTTTTCAAATTTGATATACCATCATCCATGCAATCGCAAAACCTATTTTCCCTTCCCAAGCCTTCTATTTTCCAATATTTGATGTGCAAAAAAAGCTTTGGTTTTTGAGGGTTCTGTCTGTTTCTTCCGAACAAAAGAAACTATAATCTTTTGGGAATTTGGAATTAAACAGAAGTCCTAGTTACTGACATAGTTCCAGTACTACCTTTGCAAACAAGAATTCAAAATATATTTTCATTTTTCCTTGATGTCTTTTTTAGAGAAACTCATTCTCTAAAAAATTCCATTCATGGTTATGGAAAATACCTGAAGACTTCTCTCTCAAACACTGATCTTGTATGCAAATCCTACCACCACCTTCATGACAACTGGTACCTAAAGCAGCACCTCTTCTTTTTGTGCTCAATGCATATTTAAAAGGTTTGTTAGTAGCTATTAGGAAGTTTTATATTCACAAATACTGTACCTATGAGGAAAACACCAACTGTATGATTTAATTTGATTCCTTCTACTTCACAGCAATTACAGAACTGCATATTATGAATACTTAAAGCCTAGAAGAAAATTCTACTTCCAAGGTTGTTTTTTTTTTCAAATTTAAGATACTTCAACTTAAATAATAACAAAATTATTTCACGATGCTTTAAAGTGTGATACCACAAATAAGTTCCTAAAACGCTAATTACATTTTATCAGCCAAGTGCCTACACAAACACAAGAACAGAACTAACTCTTCTCAGCACACATCGCAAAAGCATTCTTTTGAGGTATAGCTATTTTCAGAATCAAGTCCCAAAGATTAGTAATGTTTCAAAACTGAGTTCTTCCGAATTCCAACTTGAAACTTCTAGAAACTAAAAAGAAGATCAATTAATTTGAAAAAAATGGTATAATCATTTTTAGAACAAGTTACACGTATTTATGATACTTTAATAACTATTCTGCTTTTAAAAGGAAATATCCATGTTAAAGAAATTTTTCACAGAATCACAGAACATGCTGAGTTGGAAAGGACCACAAGCACCATCCAGCCCAATTCCTGGCCCTCCACAGGACCATTTTGCTGTGTTTCTCCGCAGAGCTTTGCAATTTAAATTTGAACAGGCAAATATAGGTGAACATCTCCAGATCAAATGTTCTCTGAAGCTAACAGTAACATAATAGAAGACATTTGAAGCAATAGCTTTTCCAGATTCAGAATTCTTTTTCCCTCTTCAAAGAAAAATGCTCTTAGAAGACACCACTCTGGCCCTAGGATGAGGGCAAAGAGAGGAGACAATGCAACAGCATCAGATCTATCCCTTCCCTAGAAGATCTCAACACCTCCAAAGAAAGCTGGAAGTGTGCAAGAAATCTGTCGCACTAAGCCCACGGGAAACGTAGACAAAAATATGTAATTAGTGTAGAGTTGTCCAAAGCTGTTAAAATTAAGCTCAAGAAAAAAATTGAAGGCACTTTTAGCATCAAATTGTATCCTAGTTCTTCTAGTTTTTGCTTTAAAAAATTTTCAACTCATGGTTGATAAATCTTCCTAGCAAATTACTTATTTCAGAATTACTAAAATATGTAGCAATGCTTTTATATACGTAACTAGTATCTCAAAAGCAAATACTTCAACATTCGAAAACTATGTAAATATGAATCCTCTTAAATAAAAGCTAAACCAATTACGACATAAGGAAAATCTTCATATCAACTTAATTTTTATAAAAATGCTTATACCATTCCACCTCAAATCAAAGCTAAAAACATTAAAAAACAGCCAAAATGCACTATCTGAGTTGAAATAACTAAAATAAATTTCACTTCCTTTCTTGTAATACTTATAGTTATCTCAGATTTGTTATCACTGGCTGAATAGACACACCAAAAACACCACTGTTTTGCAATTAACACAGATACACTTGATATCAGGACGCTTTTTTTTCTGTGCTGTCTAAATCACTGAGGTGAGAATAACGGTGTTGACAACCAAGACAACCTTCCTATTGCAATGGGGAACTACCACTTTGAATGGTGAGTGTTTGTTATAGCCTTTAGCTAACAGCCAGATCAGGGAAATGGGAGAGTTAGCACATAAAAGACATTCCTTTCACGGAGTAAAATATTATGAACCTTCATTCAAGTTAGAAACGACACTTCAAAAAACCATGCAAATAGAGGTGTTTCTTTATGACCAGTTAGGAGCAAAACATTGCTTTTACACACTGCTATGCATACATGTCATTCAGAAAGGAAATAAAAAGTAAGCTCCCTTAAGCAACCACGAAACAGAAACTGGTTGCAATTTATAAACTTGTATACTGAAGATCCAGGAAGAAAAGCTCACTAAAGAAAAAAGCAGCAATGCATTTACATTCAAAAACATGTTACTAACTTGTAACATTTCAGTAATTTAAATAATTAAGGAAAAAAATACTTACCTTGTTCTAGTACTTTTTAAACTACTGAAATCTGTATTTTGTCCAGCAATTTTGTAACAGACACTAGTTTTTTGTAGAATAAGAAACAAGGAATGTCATACAACATAATTTAATATTGAAATAGTTGCAATGTAAACCAAATAAATGCAAAGCAATTTTCCTAAATTACTTGAAATATTGCATTCCATTTCAAACATGCTGAAATACAAAATACACAGTTAAGACATTATTTCATATTGCTTATATTAAATCTTTACTTCATTTTCCACCTAGAAACAGTTTTGTGCCCTTACAGTACTATTATTAAATGCAGCCATTATGGATCTAAAATAAGACTAGAAAACTGTCACCGTTTACTCCTCTGGAAATAAAACTATCACTTTGATTTAACTCCCTGTATGTATACAGAACTGGGTACTACGGGCCACAGAAGGGCAAATCTTACCAGCAAATGCGCCTTCCATTGACTTAGATAGCTCCTAAAATACCAGAAGAGCAGGTACTTCAGTGCCACAAAAAGTCTCCCCGCTGCACTTGTCCAAACTAACAGTGAGGCAACAGCTGCTCAGTTTAAAGCTACAAACTGTGGCAAAATGCATAACTGACATGCCTTGTGTAAGCCATGAAGAAGACATGCATTCGGCTGGCTCACTGAAAGGTCAGGTTTCCCACCTCCCCAGATAAAAGCAGAAACACTAGGATTCAAATGGAAGGAAGTTTAGAAATTAAGGATGAGCATACATCCTGCTAAGACTAAAAGCATTTGATTTTGACAGCAGAGTTATAAACAAGAGTGATTTTAATTCTGCTGGATTTTTGTCTTTAAATATATTATGAAATAAGTTACCCTACACTCAGGCTTTTGTACAAGTTATATTTATATCAATGTTGTTTAAACAGGCCAAAAGTAATAAATGGAATTACTTTTGTTTTAGGAAACTTCATGTGAAACATTACAAAAACCACAATGTGTGTTTGTTTATTAGCAAATGCCCTACCTTTACGGCTATTATCCTCTCTGCACTAACAGTTCCAGTAAAAGGCAATAGCATTAACTTTAATGGGACAAAGGGCTATACTTAGGCAACCATCCAAAAAAGTTTCTTTGCGAGGCAAAGTAGAGGAAAACCTCCCTGAGGCTTCCAGAAATGTGATTAACCACGAAGAAATTACAAATAGGGGGAATTAAAAAGACAGCACAGCCCTCAGATTGCATCTATGTTCAGAAAGTAAGTAGAAACCAAATGCCTGCCTTCAGCCCATAGTCAGTATGTGGCTCTGGCACTTTCACCACTTTTTTTCTTCATTCTAACTTTATCCTTGTCTACACACAGTTTACACATTTTTACAAGCAGCAGGACTACATCACTGAAAAGTTAGTTATGAAATTTGCTAGAGTACACAAGACTGAAAACCAATATGCTGCCACAAGAAAGCTTTCTCCATTTCCCCAGGAAGTCTGAGAGAGGTCTGTGCAGAACTGGAATGTGAGCAGTGCACTCAGAGACACTTTGTTTATATGGTGAATATACGTCTTGTCTGAAAAATCTCTACTGAAGGAACGACCATGGGACCTGGCCAACACCCCATTATTTTTTCATTGACAACACAAGCATATTCTTTTTTAATTGCAAGAATGACAATTTAGTGTTGTTTTCACTTCCAGATGGAAACTAGGATACACAGATTTTCAAAAAATTCATGTCATATATGACAACATAAGCACGCCCATGGAGATGCAATAGAAAACTTTAATTTTATTTATAAATATAAATTTTATTAATGCTATCTCACTACAAATATACAAAATGAACCACCAAATTAAACATTTCTCATCATTATAGGGTCAATACTTAAGTATTTTTCACTAGTTAAAAGAGCAAATATTTGAAAACCCGAAGAAAAAAAAAAACTGAATGTCTTTGATCTGCTAAGTAAACTGTACAGTATTTCTTAGAATTTAGTAAAAAACTGTGTCAAGAGAAGTAAAACAGGATTATCCTACAAAACTAGATTTTCTCTCCTAGTTTTTTTCCTAAAACCAAAGCTTCAAGAGATGACTTTTGAGTCATCTTGTTGCTTGAGTCCTTGGGGTTTTCTGCTCATGACTGACATGCTAACATAAACACACCGAAAAAGTTCCATTCTACACTTTAAGAGTTCCCATGGACACTACTTTTACAAGGTCCATTCAAACAAATGTTCAGACCTTTGAAATAATAAACAATAATAATCAGTTCAGGGATTAACTATCTGCACTCAGAATCCCATTTCATTTTTTTCTGCAGAGTAGTCATCATAAAAAATAATATATTTGATTTTAAAACTAACATCACTTCCAATAAACTTCTGCTCTCTCAGCCTTCATCCACAGACATCAGCACATCCTTTATTATCTTCTTCACAACAAACCCCTAATAACACAGTGCCATTCTATGTATTTAAACTCTGTGTTTTCTTTATTTTGGTGGAAATAACTGCAATAGACTCCCAACAAAAATATTACTATAAGCTGAGACTCAGATACACAGGTTAAAGAACCAACAGCATACCCAAACTGCCATACAGTATTATTGGAACCAAAATCTATGTAAAATCAGCTGAAATTCAGTTGTTTCTCAATGGCTTAGCTCTGTACACAGGTTAGGATATCCAGATAGATACAGACATGTACCAGGAGTATGATGCCTCCAAAGGTGCAATTTTACAGATGAAAATATTTTAAATTATTTTAATAATATTATTTACACTTTAATAATAGTATTTAAACTTTAATCTTCTGCCTGGTTCAATTATGTGTCTATCTTGCAGTAATATGCCTTACTGACCCTGGAAAGAGGACTGTAAGGATAAGACAAGCTATGGTGGCAGAACTTAAATCTTTGTGCCTATAATGTATTAATAATGTTGGATTGAAAGAAGTTTTTGTTAAATTAATGTTGTCAAGGATCCTCATTAAGTCCTTCTCCCACTATCCTTGGTGTGACCAATCTGGCTGCAACTAGGCCTGGCCAGAGGGTGACAGGTCCAGGAGACTGATCTCAGTGATCTTTCCCTTCTGCCTTTGCAGGGACAATCATTGTAGCCAGCTCCAGACAGTCCCACGTGTCCCTAGACTTACAGCTGTCCTCAAAAATCTTTCTCCTCCTTCCTGATGTCTCAGCCTTGATCTGTGCTTCCTGTCATGTCACTCTTCTTTCTGTTCCTAACCAGATGATTGCACTTGTTCCTGCTCTTCCTGACCTACATCCTGGAGGCAACACAGCAGGCATGAAATCCTTGTTTCCTGACTCACACCCTTGCTCAGGCCACATTATCTACATACAGACAGACCTGTCTCCAGTATCTGATTTCCTCTCCTACAGTGCATTGCCTGACCATCTTACCACAGACTGTTAGCCTAAGACATATTTTGTGTTTTCAGGTCTTAATTTCAGCTCGTTTGGCTTTATCTCTCATTCTATATGGTGTTAACCTTTGGGCATAAACACACACACACACACAACCCACCAGCTAAATTATGCTGGCATTTCTAAATCTAGGTACATCAAGCTTGTTATCACCCATGACTCTGACATGTAGTTATCAGACAACTGCCCCAACTTCAGGGATCCTGGAATTTTCCCAATATTGCAACAATACACTTTGTGCAAAGGGTACAAGAAATGGCAGTGGGAAAAGCCACAGAGACTTGGGCACCTGTTTGCTGAGCAGTCTTGTAGATGGCAAAGTCTGACAAAAAAAAAGGGTAATCACTAATTCTGTGGGATGAATAAAGCAGGTTTTCTTAAGATCAATACAGTCTGCCTCCACATTCATGGCAAATTACTTTCCTTATGTTCTTGGTCAAAACCTGCTATTGTCTGTCAAACAAGTCCTGTTGACCTTTCTCTAGAAGATGCAGCCCGATTTGTATCACAGAGAGTGGCATCAGACTTATCCATTTTAGAAGATGCTAAAGTGAAAAGAATACTGATAAAAAATGTTTGCAGTCTGTTCCATCTTCAGACACCTCTTTCTAACTTTCCTTTCCTTTATCTTAGATTACAAACAGAACTAAATTGGGGTGGGGGAAAGAGTACATGTTTCTTTCAAATGATAACTCTATCAAATGTAAAGTACAAACATTTTCACATACTCTAGTTCCTTCTTTAAGAAAGACACAACCTTTTTTCACTTTCTGCATAAAAACATCAACACCATATGAACTATGACAATGACTGGCCCTTCAAATACGATTCCAGTGAAAGTCCTGGCCCATTCACAACTATGAGCAAACTTCTGTAACAATCAATTTGTAAGAAACAGAACAGGCTGAAAAGCAGGATTTCCTTTCCACAGGAAAAAAACCTGGCTTCAACCCAAACCCCATTGAAAGACACACTTAAATCTTTTATTAGCCAAAAACTGCGTTACATACAGAGGTACTAAAACAGTGCAGCCTAAATGTCTTCAGCATTCATATGTGAAAATTATGTTCTCTGTAGCAACAAAGATGCTGACAGGGATGTGAATGTCACTGACTAGCTGTGGGAACTCCAGGCATCTGTGGTTCCCGGGAGTCCGCTCTCAGACTATCCCTGCGCTACCGGGACCAGAGTCGCAGCCCCTCAGTCGGGAGCCCTGTGAGCCATCTGAGAGCGGGGCTCACAGGCACCCGCTCCAGGCCCAAGACATGACTCTCCTACACAGCAGGTCTTACATGAGTGTTTGAAAACTCTCAGTCTCAGATCCACGTGACTGGGAATTCTGGCTTAGAAGGTCTGGTATGTTTGGAAGTCTTCTGTGGAACTAACAACACTGGCTGATCTGCCCACAAAACCATCCTAGCCCTGGGGACTCAGAACATTTAAGGTCCTTAGCTACCAAGCAAAACCTTAGAAAGTATTCTCTGGAGTTGGACTGCTTGTGACTGCAAGGTTCATTGCTCAGGTCACTAATAACCCCTGAAGGACTGAACACAAAGAACTGATGAAGTGCTTGGTGCTAAGGGGACAGAAACCCAGGAGGCAACTAGGGACTTGCTGTTTGCAGGATCCCTATTTCCTGGGCAGATATTACATAAAAGCCCTAACTAAAGAGAGTATTAATTTTTTTGAGAAGTCTTCCTTTTCAATCATGAAGGCACTCCTTACTAAAGTAATGGGCTCCTCTTTAAACACATCGTACAACAGAGTGCTGAACTTTGTCTCCAAAAATTGCAAACATTTTGAAAGAAAAGTAGTAGAATGCTGTCTGCTCCAAAAAAGGTTCTCCAAATACAAATTCAACAGTCCTTGAGATGTTTTCAAGACTTCATGATATTAAACAAATGTACTTCTGCTTTGGAAGCTTTTTAAGAACTGTCTTGAAAATCATGTGAAGTGCAGTAACATTTACTCTTTAGCTGACAACTGATTTGGAGGTACAGTGCCTGTCTTCCCAAGAAGTCGTTATATGTGACAGAGCCCTACTTTCATGGAAAGGGTTAAACATCTGCCTACTGACTGCAGGTATTGAGTTACTTCTTTATTTTGCTTTGCTTGCACACACAGCTTTTACTTTATCTATTAAACTCTCTTCAACTGAATTTTTCAATGAATTTTTGCACTGTTATCCTGCTGATTCTCTTCCCATTTCATTCTAGGGGAGCAAGTGGCAGCAAGGTGCTACCTAGCAGGGTTAAACAACAGAAGCTATGAAACTACAACAGGATCAATATATTCCCTTTTCAATGCTTCCAAACAACTACTGAGTGAAGCATTCCCATGACATTCTGTATCCTGTGATAAATCCTCCATCGCATTTGATGACAGAGTTATTGATGTCAATTAAAATTTCTCAGGTTTAGATGAGGTTAGCTTATTGAGGTTAAATCCAGCCATACAGAGGATGGTGGACAGATGAAAATAACCTTCTTATCAATCTTTATAGACAGGACAATTTATCAAAAGGTACACACCCATGAATGATGACCAGAGCTCTGAATTCAGAATACAGCTGGGGTCCTTGCTAATGCAAATGATTTGGTCACATCACCAGGTAACACTCCATATAAATGCTTTAGAGAGGACTCTTATAATTTCTCAGATATAATACATCATCATAATATAAATGAACAGGAAGCTTTCAGATCCAGAAAATTTCAATTGCAAAACCTAAAGCTGCAGCACACCTCTTCCTCACTAGAGACCAGCACAGTAAATGTCTAGACCACTACTGTAAATCCAATCTCTACTATCTACACAGGCTATCAGTGGAATTGCAAACAGAGCTCAAAACCTTGGCTTTTTTTTAATGTCTTACATCCTTTGGCTCAGAATCCAACAACATACACCACGTAATGCTGTCACCATAGATACCCCCAAACTAGTGCAAAGTGTGCTGGTACACAGAGTACACAGAGCACACATGTGCGCTCACTAGCTCAGGCTCCATAAAAAGATGTGGCTGTATCAGCAGCTCAGTGAGCCTGAGCTATTGCTGCTGCTTCAGTTTCAGAACTCAGCTCTGAAGCACATGGCTCAGTTCTTCTAACCTTGTTTTCTGAGCTGTTGCAGGACTGTCCATGTTCATTTTTCTAAAGCACTCATTTCCTCAGAACAAATAAAAACCAAACAAAAAAAAAAATGGAAAACCCTACCAAAATTGGGCACTATACTGTACATATCTGTCTCTCACAGACAGTGATAGGTGAAGCTTAGTAATGTTGCTCAAGATACTACTGAAATCCATTCACATGCTACAAGTTTGCCATCTGTACCTGTTATTCTTAGAATATTTTAGTGCTCTCTTTGCCCTTTGATTCACCTAGAGAGAAAGCAATTAAAACAAGAAAGGGCCACTTTCTGGGATAAAAATAAGACAGCCATATATGAGCACTATACCGTTATTTGTCTGTTAAAAATGAAGGCAGTATCTGCATTAGTTAAGGAATCGCACTGATTTTGCACTTATTTTGTCATATTTCTGTAAAATTTTAGGCAAACCATAATATCCAAATGCATCACTTCTATCATGGTATGACTGAGATACTATATCCTTTTGTTATGGTTTATCAGATGATGACAAATCTTCAAATGCTTGAATAACTTATGAAATATTCTAGGCATTCATTAAAAATTAATTGACACTCTAAGTACTGTTCTGTAAAAAAACATATTTTAAAGCAAAGAATTTGTACCAAGAAGGCTTTTTTTAGCTTCCAAAACAGACTAAAGCAAATCACATTAAGGATATTATTACATACGAAGATGATCAGCATGGCAGTTTAGTATGCAACATCCATTTTTCAACAGGCACTTTCTATACAGACAATACCCATGTTATTTGAAATGATCCAATACTACAAAGATGATAGGCCCAGGAGAAGACCAACAATAAATCAGTAATGAAGCATACACACTCCACAACACAGTGCTATGCTGATAGCTACTTGTATAATGACAACAATAATAACAAGTAGAGCATACACTCCTTTCTCTAGTTCTGAACCAAGTCAGCCCCTGAGCAGGAGCACTTGGCAAATGAGAAATACTACACAGAGGAACATCCTAAAAACAATGGCTTAGGCACGAAATTTGGATGCAGTCAGAAAAGATTCGAACAAGAAAAAAAACTGAAAAGGTTTTGTAATACAAGTCTTTTCAGTTTAGCTGCGTTTTTACTTTATTAAACTAAGATAGCTATTCATTATGACACATAATGACTGCAAAGGAAAATATTTGAAAACATAAAACCTTTTTTATCTGTTAACTCCATGGATGAGTATATAAACTACAGAATACTATATAGTATTAATAATTTTGCAACTCATATGTTGGCGTACTTCTGAGGAAAAGTATAGGTTCTTTAAGTGGACAGAGATAAAAAAGAAGTCTTCATTACCTTTAAGCATTGTTCTTCCAGTTGATCCTCCGAAGATATTTAAAAGACCACTTCTTGCTCCTAATGATGTAGTTGCTTCTAGTAAAGCACCAGTTATATAGTTAGAGAGTGCAGTCCTCTGTAAAGTGGCACGATATTGACAGTAAGCACCTGTTACACATGGTTTTACACAAAAACTATCTCCTTTGTATATACAGTCTGTAACAGATGTTGTGAGCTTTCTCAGAAGATGAGGAATATATTCAAAAATATCTTCTGCTCCTTCCTCTTCTTCTCTCACCGTACTGAAGATCTGTGGAAAATGCAAAAGCATGGACTGTTAGTTCATTTGCTTAGCATAACACACTGAATATAAAACAATTCCAAATGACCATGACTTCTTGTGAAGTTCAACAAACTGCAATATCTACTTATCCAAAACTGGTTTGTTAGGATTTTGGGTTAGGCTCCCAAACAGGATATTTAAGTAAGATGTCATTTTGGCTTTCAATCTATGTTCTAAAAGCATTCTAAAGATAACCATTAGACTAAAAAAACCCACATCAATATACCTCATCAATATTTAAAATACAGAATATGAACAAAATTGTTTATAATACAATTAGATCTGTTATTAGATTATAATACTATTAGATCTTCCAGAAAATCTTAGAGATATCAGTAGCAGAAAAAAACAGATCAACTCAGGGTTGGTACTTTTGCTCGCTGAGTGGGCGGGGTTTTGCAAACAGAAATTATTTTAATCACTCTGAACCCTCTTTCAAAATGTTCCGGTGTCACATTTATTGCATTACTTCCAGCCTACACACAGGTCCTCTATCTTATATTGGTTTAGTACTCTTTTTCCAATATTTGTGATAACACGCTAATGAACTTCAGTCTGTGGCTTAGCAACTAAGTAATGTTTGCTTATTTAAAACAGTCTAATGATCAAAGCAAGAATCTGGAAGAAATCTCTTCATTTAGTATACAAGGGGAGACTTGATTCTTTGCATTCTTGTATGCTGACTTACTGATTAACATCAATAATTTGTTTCAATGATCTGTGCTTCTTAATGACAAAGTGTAAACTAAAAATTAACACGGGGAAATGTCAGTATAACTGTCACTTGGACAGGTGCTGAGACAATTTTCATGAGGTTGTTCCCCACCAGTCTTAAATGTGCAGAAGAAATAAGCTGATGGCTCCATGACAGTTTTTTTCAATTAATGCCTTGTGCCTTGTTGCCATCCCTTCCCACACATAACAAAATACAGCTATCCATCAACATGGCAGAAACTGCAGCCAGTCCTACAAAGCAAGCACACATGCTCAGTCAAATGATAAGAACCTGTTTGCACAGCCTGAGCACGCCACATGTCAGAGGCACCGGCACCTTGCCCACGGGACGCACACGTGCCCAGCCGCAGACCCAGGGAGGAAGCGGCTCCCGGCACAGGGATCTCACACCCCTCCACTTCTGCCCTGAGCCTGGCATTTACCCTGCCATGTAAGTGAGGAGGGATCCCACTCCCTGCTCCATGAGGGATCTGACTCTCCACTAACAGAAGAGGTGAACAATGATGCAGTTCTTTCATCCATGTAAACAAATTGTAGAAAATCAAATACAATCCAATATATTAAGCAGATATTTGTTATCTGAGCTTTAATTTTTCTAATAACCATGTCTGGGGGAAAACAGTAAAATTTTATATTAAAAATATAATAATTCATTAACTTGTAATTCAGTGATCTGAAAAAGAACACTGACATACTTATTATCATTAAAAAAGAAACGTTCACGTGTTGACTACGGATATCTACAACTCAATCAGATTAAAAGACAGCTTCTGTGATGCACTACTCATGCACTACACTAGACCATGAAATGCTGTGGCATCTATCTTTTTTCCCCTCTGCATGCAGATTTTCCAAAATTTGTTTGGTCTGAGGTTTCTAGAAATATTACACCTGCATCTTTATCTTCTTTTCTTTGCTATCTAGCAGTTTCACAGACTTAGACTGTCAGTACAGATACATCATCACTCTAATTCAGAAAGAAAACATGCTTTTAAAGTATGCCTTACTTGGATGGGATGTGTGTAGACCTTTTATTTAGCTAACTGTCTGCAAGCACCTTTTCAAAAGGTGCACTGTGATATAGTAAACCTGTGGACTATGACTGTGTCACACACAGCAGACATAATTATTCTTTTTAGCTTGTTTAAAAAAATATTTAGTTAATGAATATAATTTAAATTCTCAAAACTGCAGTTACCATCCAAAATATTTTTAAAATTGGATTCTGCAACTTACAAAGGCATGTTCTGTTGCCTACACAACTAAAATTTCTGCCAGCTGCCAAAGCAAAGAAACCATTTGTTGACAGAAATAGGCGACAGTGTTTTGCTGGAGAGATTATACATAGAATAATGGTGTTAATCTCTTCTGTGTAAAGTAGACTTTGGGGCACTAGCTGTCTCCAAAGACTTTGCACATCACATAACATTTTCAAATTCTGTTTGTTTTGATATGTTAAAGTTCTGAGCGTGTTACCTCTGCTGCACACAGATGAGGTTACAAAAAAATACAGACTTACAATGTGTTTATTCGTCAGCTCCTGAAAAGAACTGAAACAATCAGAATAGCAACAAATCCCTCAGGTACCTGATAGGGGAAACTACCTTTCAGAGAGATTGCATCAGACAATTGGGAAACTTAATCTTGCCTGGGAGACAAAGAAGTTTATTGCAAGCTAGGGTTTACAGTTCATCCTGGCAGAATCCAGATCCTATTGATCCATACCACTACCAAAGAATGACTAATGTAATTAAAAATGAATGTGAACCAAAAAGAGTAAAATGCACTACTAAGCTGAAAGCTACCCATTAAAAAACAAAGCCTCACTTTTGCCTTACATATCA
Organism: Irena cyanogastra; assembly: GCA_013397155.1. Classification (NCBI taxonomy): domain Eukaryota; kingdom Metazoa; phylum Chordata; class Aves; order Passeriformes; family Irenidae; genus Irena; species Irena cyanogastra. Next base: position 35,428 of record VWZV01012727.1, on the reverse strand, counting down.
AATTAAAGATTTCAAAACCATCTGCAGTCTGATGTTGCCATGTCTCACTTACTGCACACAAAGCAGTAACTCACAAAAAACTCAGCACAGTATCTGACTCTGAAATTGTTGCAATATTAAACATTCTGTAATGAACACACAACACTTTTAAAACAAGAAATGAGACAAAACAGGAAACTCCATATACTAATACACCAGTATTCCAATAAAAGTATACTATGGCTTCAACAGATTTCTACTTTCTTCTCTTTGTTAAGGAGATTTTAGTGATAACTAAAAGGAAAATAAAAATGACTTGCAACATAGAATATTTCTGATTTCTATAGAAGAAAATTGTCCTCCAACTCAAAAATAAAAATTAGCATTAAAATAAATTCAGACAGAATTCCATCCTTGTAGCTTTATAACCAAGTCCATATTTGGAAAATGCATGGAAACAAAATAGATTATTCAGCTCCTAAAAATGTATGCAATAAATCATCAAAACTTTACTGTTAAAATCCCCTCAGTTTTGCTTCTAGTAACTTAAAATGGTATCTGCAAGTCAACTTATTCATAACCTTCAGGCAATAAAACTTCCTTACAGTGACAACAGACATATTTTGCCAAGATATTAAAAATTTCTTAAAAAATAACTATAAGAACAACCAACTTATGCTAGCCTTGAAACTATTCCTTAGTTTTCTCTTGCAATCTTTTTTTTTCTGTTTAGTCATCACACAATTGCAAATTGCAATACGTCCTTTTCTCCACAATATTACTATAGCTTTACTGTGCAAGTGGTGGGAATCTAAACACTACAGCCATTTACTGCCCAGTTTATGACACTTGTTCCCCTAAAATGAAGCTGGAGTTCACGGGTACTGCGTACTGGAAATATCAGATATAGCAGTTCATTAAAAATTATTGTGATTTCTTACTTAAACTTACATGTATCTCTTACTGTAGTCTTTTATTGTTTCTCTTTTCATATTTTTTCTGCCTCAGGTATTTAGTTTAGAATTTGGAGGTATGCTATCATATTGCCAAACATCTAGCAGCTGCTGTGCTTTTGAAACACAGGAATTGAATTATGAACCGACTAAAAATGTCCCATTCTTAGGCAGCAGAATATGTGCAGAAGAATATGTGTACCCAAGAATTTCACTGCAAATAACAGTCACGAAAAATCATGCTTATTGCTACTACACTGTAAAAATATGAGACAATAGAGTGTAAAGATTTTAATTTTTCACTGCATCTGTCCCAACACTCTCTAAACGCATCTATCAAGATATCCTCAATGATCAAGATGAAACACTGAAACATAGGAGGTGTGTGCGTGTTCAGCTGGTACGACACATTTCAGTCTGATTTCCTGGCTGTTCACCTACAGAGCACTTCCATGATGGAGGGCTGCTGACAGCAATCTGCCCTCATTTGTTGCACACTTTTAAAGCATTTTTAAATGCCTGTAAGTCATAATGGTATATTAACAAGTAATAACTCTCAGTATGTATTGAAGATCATTTAAGTATCTCCTTTGAAAACACAAAGGTTTTACAGACAAAGGTTTTACATACAAGCTTAAATACAATTAACAGCACAGGAAATGCTGTTCTTTCCAAATTTGTTCTGTTACATGAAAAATTACATTAAAATGAGGAAATTCTGATGGTGATTTTTCATTTTGGCCCTGCGGATTTGTCAGAAGAAAACCCTTATTAATATTGGTCAAATGAAGCTAACAGTGATCTCTTGGAAGTCACTACCAAGGACCATTCCTATTGCTTTTGCATGTACTTATTCTACCATTTAATTTGAATATCTATAGCATGGAATACAAGCATAGTCTGCTATGAAAAAAACCACCTTTGTCATAAAGTAACTAACACACAAGGTGAACGAGGCATTAATGCACAATTGGTCAATATTTCAGTTTTATATCTTCCAAAATGGAACTCCAGCATAACACTTTGGAGCATATATTAGTAAAAATAGGTAATGCTGATAGTTAATTTTCTGTACACTGGATTTTCTCAGCTTTATCTCATTCAGGTTATGACCATACCCCCACTGATTAGTTAATGACATTTCAAGATCATTGCTAAAGCACAAATTTTTAATTCAAGGTCTTTCAAAAACATGAATGTCTTGTAACAATTTCTGATTATGTATCAACACTGAATGTATTTTTTGTTAGCCCTAGAATAGTGTGTATGTTTATCTTTCTTCCTACTGTGTATGTGACATTCTCAAGAGGACATGCCTGTATCTCAAACAGTTGTACAGGTTATTCAAAGCCAAGGGATTTTACTGTGTTTGACAAAGAGGATGCTGTGAACAGCTGAAAGGTCTGCTCTGTCAGGACTATTTCTCAGCTCTGTTCACTGGCAAGTCTTGTTCACTTCAGCAATCGAATAGGTGAGGTCTTCAGAAATCCTTTCAAGAAATTGGACATTTTGCTAAGTGTTTTTCAGTATTTGGAGTACAAAAGCCAGACATTTGGACTGTCAGAATATTATCTTCTTGGTGGTACTCATCAAGCAGCCTGTAACCAAATAAGCACACACCAGGACACCTGACAAAATTTTTGGCTATGTGTCTTACTGAGTTCTGGTATTTTACAAGAACAAGTAGCGCAAGTTTTATGATAAAATCTGTGGTCAGCTAAATTCCCATTCCCAGCTTATCATTCCAGATTATGTGGATGAATACAAATACTCAACTGTAAGCTTTTCTAAATTGTAGCACCACTGAAATTTGTGAGAGACTGATAACTGTCCAGCCAGCAGGAGATGAAACACCATTCTCATTCCAAATCCAACACAGCACTGTAACAGCTACTAAGAAGAAAGCTCTATCTGAAAGCAGGACAACTATCTCTCCCAAGCTTCTCTGACCTGCTGTTTGTCATGACACTCTGTGCAGTTTCTCCCTATGGCAAACATGAAAACAACTATCTGGAAGTTTTGCAAGCTGGCATCAAACTCACAGATCCTCTTCCAGCATCCCATGATCCACCATTTTTGGCTAACAGGAAACATTTTCAAAGTATGAACAGCCATCCCAGATTAAAATAAAATAAAATGCAATCAAATAAAGGATTACATATTATGATGCCTTCCTTCATACTCAACAGCTTTTGGAGATGTATTTGAACGTCACCCTTCAGGTGGCTTTGCAAGCCAACAACTGCTGGCCAAGCAGAACTGACAGCAGATTCAGCAATGGCACTTGCCACCTGGTGCGCCCACAGCTTTACCAACAGGAGAACAAGAACTGCCACCACCTGAAGGTTTTGCTGAAACACAGCCATGTGGTGCAGGTTTGCATTTGTGCTCAAGAAATAGCAGTAAAGGGCTATTTTGACAACTAATCAGCAAGATAGCTGCAGCTATAAACAAATATTCACAGTGAAATACATGCAATTCAGCAAAACCTGAAGGAATGACAGGGATTAACTGTGTTCTCTGTATCTTAACTTGCTCATATCTTGCTTTCTATGTTTTTTCTCATCATGCTTAAATGTAATAACTTGACTGCCATGCCAGTTTTTGTAATGGAAAAGTTCTTTAAAACATCCCTAGACTGCTGAAACACTATTCTGTATTTTAAAAAACTGCCTAGAAAATAAGAGGATACCATGCCACGGTATAATCTGAAGTGTTCTTCATAACATACAAGGAATGCTATGTTGCCTTGGGGAGTGGGGGACAGAGAGGGAGAAAGCGTTCCTCAAAATACACATGCACAGTAATCAGTACCACTACAGTTCCACCCAGAACCTGACAACATGCTATTTACTATAAGGCATGGGCAGGGTGGTGCTGCTCGCAGGTGTTGCTCATCTTTTGTCTGAGACACTATAGAAGAAAAACAGGAACTGCTTTGAGAACGCAAAACCTGCAAGGTTTGTTTGCTGCAGCAGCACCCTGCATCATTTGCAATTGCAGCAGTGAGTAAAAGCAAACACCATACTTAATGCCCTCATTATCCAGGAACTGGAACCCAATGAGAAGTGGGAGGAGTGGACATGATGCCAAGATACAGCCTAGCATACACTATCATCTTCTCCTTATAGTAGGAATAAATCTCCCAATTCAAACAGAAGCTGCCCTCCCTGGTAGGGCACATAGAACTCAAAGAGGATGTGCGTGCATTGGAGCCTGTCCAGTCCCCTTACACATCTGAAGCAAAGAACACATCACAGGAAAGAAATAAAGGTCTTCAGGCATCTCTTCATCATAGGAGTCAATGCTTTTTCCAGCATACTCACATAGCTTTTCTAACGTCAGTGATACAGTCACTGTGGGACACCCATATATTTTCCTTTTCTGCAAATGATCTTCAGGTTCTAGCAATTTAGAAGAAACACTGTGGATACCTTTCCAGCAGCTGTCTTGCCAATATCCTTTTTGCAATGTCTGCTCTCAAAAACCTTTCCAACTTTTGTGCTCTCTTCAAGGATGAGGAAGATGTGGATAGAATGTCAGGACAGAGTGCAAGACAACAGTATGGTGCTACAGAGCAACAGTGCTCACTTATTCAACAGCAAGTTTTGTTGAGTATTCAGTTCAACACAGTAAGTTGTAAATGGTCAATGTGGCAGAGAGCAGCAGAGGGCACACAGAAAACAGATGAGTTGACCCTAGGAACATGGAAATCAGTGTCAATGGCAGCTGGAAGGCTGCCAACAGAGCGATCAAGCACAGATGTGCCCAAACACTGATATTCATTAAGTGATGTTCTGTGAACTTTCTTCAGCTTCAATTGCAATTACAGAATGTGCATTACCTCACCAGCCAGTATTTCTTATGAATTGCATCCTGTTAAGGATGAGATAATTTCAAGAACAGAAGCAGAATTTAATAAGGATCAAACTATCTTGCACATGCTATCCTTAAACACAGTTCAACATTCTTCAGAAATATTATTAACCACCCCTACCCAGTTCTGGTATCTGACAAGTATCTTTAGAGGAGAATTTTCTTCATTTGTTATCATCAGGAAATGATGATTCAGTTTTAAAAAATATTAATTTGAGATTTGGATTTGTGACCAGAAATTGTAACAGCAGATCCAAACTTCCAACAAGTCATCATTTTTACTTTTGATAGAACTTGGTTGCTATTACATATTTTCCATTTCTATAAGGTAACAGTATTAAATAGCCCTTTTCAAAGCAAAGATGAACTTCACAGATTTAGAGGACAGAAAAAGCAGTGTGATCCAATTAGGATACAGATTTAAAACAGTATCACCACCCGAGAAAGTGCTGCTTTTCATGGCAGGTACTATACTTTAGATTCAAATAACTACTAAGAAGAATCAACTGAAGATATAAAACTGAGGCTGATAAAAGGCATTAATTAACTGTCATTTGAAAGTTTTTTCATAAACACTTGAAATTTCAAGTTGATTACAGAGAAAATGAAAGGATGACATCAAACACAAAATAGGAGTTCTTCAAATCACTTTTCAGCAATGTGAAACAACGTCCTTGCCAGTGAGAGAAACCTCTGTAATCTTAGCCAGAAAAGGCCAAAAACATCACTTTCAGCTGGGTCAGTTATTTATACCTTTGTTGGTACAAATTTGTATGTGAAAACATATATAGTTATTAATTATTACTAAGTTCACTTGCTAACTTAGTTTAAAATTTTTTTTATTTTTTTCTAGTACTTCACAACTTAAAACTTTTAGATGCTACTGTTCTAACCTCGTCAATTCTACATGCAGCCAGTATTCTTTTTATTTCCTGAGTGCTTATTTACTTCCTCCAAACTTTCACCAACAATATAATTTACAAATGATTTGCTGCCTTAGTAACTAAATAAATTAAATTACTCTTTTAAATAAACATCTGTTTAATATCCACCTAACTAATGCACACTGGGTTTTTTTTACTGAAAAGCTGCTAGCTTTACTAGTCTGAAGTGGGTCATGTCTTTGAACACCTGATCATGTGGACTGGAATTTCTTGCGTTATCAGCTTTCAAAATTACCTACTATGTTCTAACATAAAAGTATATGCACCACACACATAACCAGTTTTCAAAAATAGATTTTAATAATGACTTTTGATACATCTTACTGATTAAAAAAAAATTCATATAAAACTTCACAGGTGTGTTATAAAAAGTATTTAAAACAAGAAGATGCCTAGCAAGTTGAATTTTTGATTCAGAAGTTTTAATGTAGCTAAGTACGTATCTAAAATAGATTAAATAGGCTTAAAACTGTAAGAAAGACTGAAATAATTCACTCAAACCATTTAGATTCTAGAATATTAAATGTGTCATAATTAAATAATTTCTATTCAAGAGAGATGAATATTTTCATTTTAAATTCATCCTTTCATCGTAGGAGAAAGGTCTTTGGTACATCAAACTGTAACGCGATGCTACCGTTACAATGGATTGCTAAATCGTCCAAATGCAAGTAAGAAATGGTAAGAAATTCTAACAGAAGCCACTGAAAACTATTTAATACATCCTTGAAAGCTTGCTTTCTTCAAAGGTAGGAAAAAAATCAATTCAATTAGTTCACTGAAGGATTCAAACAGGCATCACGTTCATATTTTTCATTTCCGAAATACTGACATGTCATGGGTGCATTCAAAACAGGTGAATACTGAGCAGACAAAGCAGAGGAACCCAACAGCCCCCTTCCCACATCTTTTTTTTACCTATTATTCTGTATGTGGAGCAATAGCAAGTCTAGATTTTCCCTAAAGAACAAACAAAAACCCCAGACACGCATCAGATACAGGCAGAAATCTGTATGGGTTTGTACCTTAGTATCAACTGTATCCTTCCCACTTGAGGAAAGGCTTCCACAGAACTCACACATTTAAAAATAGCTGCATTCCCACTCATGTGAACTGATTATTTAAACAACTTTGAAAGATGAGCTTATTTGCATATTCCTGAACTATAAACTGACAATAAGGTTTAGGGGTAACACACAGTACAGAAAAAAAAACACTTAAGAGATCTCCTGTCAACATGATCATCATAGAACCAAACAGAAAAACCTAAAAATTATGGCTGTTGAAGACAATATCTCACCACCCCTTACATGTCTGTTTCTCATCCTCTTTCTACAATCTCATCTATTTGTCAAAGTTCACTACAGCTGCTTATGCCAAACTCTGGCCTTACGTATTCTTTAAAAATGTTTTGTTCTTTAAAAATATTTTGTTAATATGTATACTTGTAACTGATTCAGAAAGCATACAGTCTGTTCCATTCTCATGTCTCTAACACCAAAATTCATAAGACAGACAGTGGTAAGGGTTAAAGGTCACAGAACTGGCTAATTCTGTTTTTACACAGTGCATCCCTGCAAGTAGAGAAACTGCTCAGAATTGCTTAAGAAGGTCTCAAGCTCAGAGTAAATGTGACAAAGCTCAGACACAAAGTACATGTAATAAAACTGTCTTTGTAATTATACAGTCACTATTTTTATTTGCATCAGAAAAGGTTCATAAAACGATTTTTTTGTTCTTTACATTCTGGACTTACACTGAAAGGTGGATCTTTTCAAGTCTATCAGAAACAGTCTATAGTTCAGCTCTGTAGTCAGAAACCTAAGGATTAAATAAATGTAAAGTGCAAATGTAAAGTGCTGTATCCCAAAATATTTTCATTTATAACCAATTTTAACTGATACTGTAGTAAAAGATCAGTAGGCAGATTACTACAGCTGTAAAATTTATGCATCTTACCCATGGCATACAGCTAATAAAAGAGCAAGTTTTCCTTAGCACAGGAAATCTAGTTCTCATTTTCTAATTTTATAGAATCCATGCCTATTTGTTTGCTTGTACTTCGGCTGCTGGGTTCATAGGGTCACATGAATAATTATAAGATTATTTTGGATAGTACTTAGGGGCCAGGAAATTCTCAGAGTTTTCATGACTGAATTGTTTGATAGACTTTTAGGTCAGGATACAGAACATGATTTCATGAAACAAAATAACTTTGTTCTATAAAGAGGCATTTTCCACTTTAAGGGTTTTTTTAAAAACTACCCAGAAATAGAAAAGGCAAAATTCCTTGCCCAAAGTCACAAGAGATTATTGATACTTCAAACTTAGCTTTTAAATTACATGGTTAATCATAATTTACTGATAATAAGTGAGTCTTCATTCATTACTGTTCACAATGAACATTTAATAAAAACTCTACAAAAAGATAAGAATAAAAAAGGGCTGTCTTGTAAATTTTTAGAATCAAAATTTTGGCTTAAACTAAGCGATCACAATAATCCATCACAGTACAATGTAGCAATTTTACTTATGTTGGTTTCTTGACTCAAGAAGATAGTACCTTCAACACTATTCATCTTCCCTGGTCATTAGCTGCTAAGGAAGGCTGTGCTGCATCTATAAGTGTAGAAATGATAAGCATGTGAAGACATTGTGAACAACTAATACACAACGCAGTAACCTAAAGGAATAACTTCCTGTTTTCCTTGTTTCCAACTGGGGTGTTCAGCTGCTGCCTTTAAATAACTGTTCTGCAGAACACTGTACATTCAATTTTCAAATTGTATTTTTATTTTATGATTCAACTTTGATGATAGATATCTAATATACACTAATAGCCATACTTACATTAAGACAACTGTATACTGGAATAAAACTGAATCTATGGAAGTAATTGTCACTGAAAGAGTTTTCGATTATCATCCTAATCTGCTAAAACAATGAAAGGATGGTAACATTATGATTAAGATAAAATTGATGTTGTCTTCAAAGGGAGCTCTGAAAGCCAAGTCCAAGATCTAAAGATAGGGCATTGATTCATTAATTATATTTCCAGATCAGTTTAACTTGACTGAAAATCACAAAATAGATAATCTAATGTTGTGCAATTTTCCAAAGTTTTAATTCCTTCATCACATTTAAAACATGTTTTTTAAGGTAAATATGCTTGTTTTAAGAGAATGAGTATAACTGAAAAAGTACAGTGACTGAACAAGGGAGAAAGAATAACAGCACATTAGTTCAGTATTTAAATTACACTTTTTAATTGTTGATGAAGTAAGTTTCTGCAGGACCAGAGTGTATGTTCTCCTTTCTTTTCCCATTGGAGTGGAATGCCACTGGAGGCTTGATTTTCAGAATTTAAAGCATCTGGCATAAGACCAGATGAACAAAAATATTTTAAATTAACTTTCCTTATTCTCCGGGGATTGTTATAGACCCAGGGACTAGAGTTTAGTTATCCATGAGATTTATTTTGCTTTAGCATTAGCTTCAACTAAACTTTGTATATACAACAGCTTCCTTAGCAAAATTCATAGCCACTCTGCTCAGTGTAATCATTTTTATAAATTGCAATTATATTACACTGAATTACACGCATAAGTGACCTATGTGTATGCTTAGCTTCACAAAATGAAGGATAAAACCTAGATTCCTATTACAAGCTTCTCTTTCATACTATCACACCAGTTCTGAAAACACTTTGACTTATTTATCTATTAGTATACGTGCCAAATTTAGGATTTTTTAAACTTCAAAAGCTTCACCTTAGTGAGAAACAGTGCTCTTCAAGAGCTTTGGGAGAGCTGAGTACAGATTTGTTTTGAATTAACTACAGCAAGTTTTCATGTACATAACAAACTATTCATGTACTTGAGGGAGGAAAATTTGTAATGGATGTTTCAGTTAACTATTAAGCAAAAATGGTTGTTTGCTCTTGTTTTAAATAATTATCACAGAAAGACGAAAAAACGTTGAAAGCATTGTATGTTTCCATGAAACTCTAGCAGTAGCTTAACATTTTACTCAAGTCCCAAATACTTTCAATTTGACAAGTACATTCTTAGGATCTTTAGAGGGCAGTTTTGTCCCAGCATCATCATTCTGAGAATAAGCAAGGAAGACTTGTTCAAACAGTGCTATGATAAAAACTTGAGGTGACATCAGGGACAAAAAACCCCAGAAAAACAGTATTTTATAAAGATTAGATAGATCTAAGGGATCTTTACTGTAGTCCAGAATAAACAAGCAGAGATAATTTCCAGGCCTCTATTTTCTCAGAGTCACATCAGGGACAATCTATTCTGCTGAGAGTAAAGTTTACATATGCTTTTTATAACAGAAATCTCATCAAATGCCAAATCTACATTAAATATATAAACCTATTGTAATACTGGCACTGAAAAGGGCAACAGCATGGTGAAAAAAAAGTTACTTTTAAAATCTGAGAAACGTACTTCTAAAACCTATTTTAAAACTGAGTCTTTATATTCCATAAGTTACTCTACAAACCATACTAACACACTCTTCTACAATGAAGTGTGCTAATGAAGATGTAAAGGCCACACGAAAACAAAATAAAGCAATGATAGAGGTCTAGCCACTTATGAAAATGTAAGATATAAAGCTTGGGCACTAGTTTGGTTTTATTAAAATGAGTGGTATGAAAAAGACACTGGCTGAGAGTCATGTCCCCTCTCTAAATTAATAGAGAGGTAAGAACAAACAAAGATGGCAACAAATACAGTTCCATAATCTAAAAATGGGTTTGCTAACTGCACCTTCAATATGTGCTTGACAAATGTGTGACTGTAATTCAACATTTTGTGTACTCTTTTTTTTTTTTTTTTTTAATCTTCTAACTGGCTGACTGTGTATTTTATTCACTTACAGGACATTAATGCCCCGGACTTACTTATATATCAGCAAAAGCCCATATTCATAAGCTACTTAGCAATATGGTCATTTAGTAAAATCCCCTATCTGTATAACCCACAACTTGCCTTTTTGATCACTGTGTATACACTTTAAAACAGAACTTTTATCTTCCTATGCATTTATTCTGCTCTTGGAGAGAAAGTTCCACAACCTAATGCTGCCAAACATTATCGTAGTATATACAACTTAACATATTTGTAATGTATCAACCTTCCCCTTTGTGTTATGATTTTGTAGCAGTACAAAGAAAAAATTTATATTTGGACCCTTTACTAAAAAGCTCAAAGCTCTGTCATAATGTTCCCAGGTCATTTGCTTTGAACATAATAAAGCTACCCAAACTACAAAGTTATCAGAAAGGTAAGACTCCTGCTATTTAAGTGGAAGTAAGAAAAGTTGTCACAGAGATACAGAGTTTGTGTTCATTAAGTGTAACCATCACAACTTATTTTTACTAATCATCAGAGCTTATGTACAAAAAAGAACTATTGTGTTATTTTTTACAAGTAGGTACTTGGATCCCTCATTAACCAACCTACACAATAAATTGCTTGCACCAAGTCAAAAGCACTGTTCAGTTTAAATTCCTGAATTTTACTGCTTTACTGGAAGACTGTAAAGTCCAGTACATTTAAACATTAGACAATTTCCAAGTTTTTTAGACTATTTAAAAGTACAACATATGTTTGAGAAAGTGAAACAATTCTCTATCATCACTAGTGGTTACTGTAATTTTAGCTTCATGGGCATATGATGGGAAAATAAGACAAAACAGAATTTTTAGCATTTATAAAAATATACATAATAATTAAATGTCATCCCGATTGAATTTACTGAACAGTTTTGTATTGATTGCACTGGGGGAAGTGATTGCTACAAAATTTGTTTTCATTTATATTTTGTTGCATATTCAAAAAATAGATCTTACATACTTTGTTTATGGTTTCAATACACTTTACTAAAAAATATCAAGTGCTTTCTATAAATCCTTGCTGTACATGCAATATTTCTTCACCAAGTCACAGTAAGACTCTGAAATTCATTGGGGGGATTTAATGTCAAGTTCATTAACTGCATCTAAGTATTTTATCAAAACAATAAAGTAAGAAAAATAAAAGTCTGTAATTAGTAATTACATTGTTTATAGAGTTAGAACCCAATACTAAGCAAAAAAAGTAGACTTTTATAACTTTATATGCTAAAATTCTGTAAGTGGCTTTACAATCAAAACAATAACCTAGTAAACATTCACATGCAGTATACCTATTTTAAATAAAAAGGAAACAACACAGACTTCTCAAAATTACTGTTTACATCTACAGGATAAATACTGACTGAAAAGAAAGTTGTTCCAGAAAGAAATATCTTGCTTAATAAAGCCAGCATATATTTTTCTCCAGCACTACAGTCTTCTTTCTGACGAAGGACAGCTTTCCTATTATCCCTGCAGTAAGTAAAACTTTTTAACATTTTATATTACACGAACCATACCTTTCTTCCTTGTGTTTCACCATATCCATATCATGTCAACTGTCAGGAAAAATGACAAAACTGTATAGAGATTGAAACAAGCCAACAGAAGCAGAAACTGCAGGTTGGCTTCCAGCAACACAAGATGACAGTCTGTTCCCGTCTACAGAGACTGCCTAAGAGCCTGCAGAGAAAAGAAGTCTGTTGCCAAATCTTAATCCCGGCGCTGCATTTCACATGGTGCTGCCTCACCTCTGCAGCTCCTACAGTTCTGCTTCCCAACAGTCTGTGGAAATCCATTCCTTGTAAAAACTCCGTAAGCATTTCAATGTGATCACAGACACACAGATAATAAAATCTGATACATTTAATGTTTAATTTTGCAGACCTACTGGAGTTTGTGTTTACATTACTGCAAATGAAATGATGCAATGCTAAATTTATCTGAAAGCACCGCCTTGCGCTGGTATTGTATGAATTTATAGAAAAAAATTAATTTACAATGCCAGCCTTAAGCAATTTTTAAAACATATTTATAAATACAGCAAGTAAGGTCAGTGGCATGATGTAAACTCACTGTAAGTAGAAGTAAAATAATTCTTCCCACATGAGATTTCTCACCTCTAAGCTACAAATACAATTACACTACTGCAGAAAATATACAGATTAATAGGAAAAAAACCTTTGAGACCACTTACATTAACAGAAGAGGATTATTTCTAATTACAGTCCTCTAGAACCAGTTCCCAAGCACACTGCTGAGGCTGCTACACACTGCTCTGCACTCATGCTGTCCCCCTTCCTACTGATCCACCATATTTCTTCACAAGGGGGCACAATTTAGAAAGGAAAGGCCTGGTTCACAAGTCATTTTTGCAAGCCTAAAAATTCCAAGGACAACTGTATGCTACTTTAAAAGAGTCACAGAGGAACACAAAGTGGATGAAGGAGAATTTTTGCTAGTGCAGAAACTGAAACAAGCAGCTTTAGAAATCCACTTTTCTGGTAATTAAAGATACATGATGGAGCCAACATGAAAGTACTGCAGCACACAGGGTATTCCGTGGCTTTCCTGAGAAAGGGTCCTTAAAGTGGGTCACACTTCAAATAAACATGAATAATTCCATATCTGGTAACCTGGGTAACTTTATCTCAGAAGTGGGCCTTGTTACTATATAGCTAACCCTCAAATACTGCTCTTCAGTAACTTGATCTGTGGACAAACGCTGATTGAAAAAGGATTTTAAGTGAGAATAATATGTTATGGAAGGGAAAAAAAAAGAAGTATGTGATAATGGTAATGATGACAAAGGTGAAAGTAGGAAAGTCACTGACTAGCAGGAGTTTAGAAGAACCACTGAGTAGCAGAAAGCATGAAGTAAATCTGAGAGTTGCATATCTTCTGAATTCTTTTTAAATAACATGACACACCACTTACTTTCTTTAGAGTTAAGGAAACACACAGAAGAAAAATTCTTAAAAGATATGCTGCAGTTGCATGCTAGGATGCTGGGAAAGTAAAAAGCATGCAAAACATTCAACTATTAGTAAAACATGAGAGCTTCATTTAGTATTCTCTTACAATAATTAACAGACAGCAACAAGTACATAAAAAAGGCACACGACAGAGAACATTATGTTCAAAGAAAATAGATATAATTATTTCTGAAAAAAAAAACCCTATAACAAATGTTTTAATACTATTGTATTTATCAGGATTATCAATTTTAAATACAATATCATCTAGGCAAGTAATGCAAAAATAGCAGGAAGTAGCTTCAGCCTATACAAAAAATTTTATAAAACTTCTTAACACATTGTCATTAAACACCCCAAAGATCAGTACGTGAGAACTATTTTAAGTATTTAGGCTCTGGCATTGCAATACCATTTTCTCACTCTTCCAAAACTGAAGCAAGAACAATTTCACACGCATGCTTTTGTTGAATAAGACTTCCTAGAATACATATTATATACTTTTCTACAGAATCTTTCCTTTCTCTAAAAATATTGAAATATCATACAACAACTATACGTGAAGGACTTTTCTTTAGGGGAAAAAAAATAAAATTTTTAAACTCTAATAACTGATTCGCTGGCATTGCCTTGATATTTTAACAGATGCTTTAGTATCCAGACTCCCTAATACCAATGTGAGGTTTATTTTCTCAGTTGCTGGAAGCTGGAAGAAATATTTTAGCGGCTATATTGAGGGAAAATATACTTTTGATTGACAAGGCATGATGACTTCAGGATCTTCTAAAATTTGGTTCATTGTTCCCATACAGATTTGTGTCTGGAAGACAACCCCTTGGAATTCCCAAGCATGAAAAGAACAGGGTAAACACCTCTTTCATATATACCAATTTCATTATATCTTTTTGAGTCAGAGATGGATCAATTACTTTTGAGCAAAAGGGCAACAGTAAAACATTGCTGGAAGGAGAGTCCATATGGGTAATGAGTGAGAGGAATGGCTGTAGTCTCTTCTTGCCTGTTTTATGCCCAATAATGTGTGTTTCTACACAGAACAACAACATAGGAGGCACACACTCAGCTTTCTGCTTTCCTGCTCATGATTAACTCATGTTGAAATGCATCTGTCAAAATCTAGAGTCTTTGACAAAGACACATCATATAAATATTTTAAGATACCTCTCCAACAGAAAACATGATGCATAAACTTCTAACCATGCTGAGGTTTGCAACACAGATTAGCTCCTCAAAGAAACTCCCTACCATTATCACACAAGTTTTGAAACTACAAGTCTCAAAACCCAGCTACTCTCCTTTAGGAGGCCTGCCAAATGTTATATTGGAAACAGAAAAATGTCAACAGATGTTCTACCTGCTAGTATTTTAAAAAATGGACATCTCAGATGACAATCCTGTTCCTTCATTTCAACAAAACCACTTTCTGTGTAACAGGTGGCCCTACTTTTACTGGGAGATTATCAATGAAAAGATGCTCATCTTTACTATATTCATTCCAGACTCAGAGGCAGCTTCTACTTCCACTGTAAAGTAGGGGAACAATTATTGTTCTGAATGAAAAAAACTTAATATAATAAATTAATATAATAAAGTTCAGATAAATAGTTGCAATTGTTTTTCTTAATTACAAGCACATTTATTTCTAGATAAACCTGAAGTTTGCTGGAAGGCATCTGTGGGCATTTAGTTCATAATGTATTCATATTTTCAAGTATATGGACATTTTAAAGGAGACATTAATGATTTCTTACCAAATTGTTTTTGAAAGAAGGTAACTGAAAAAAAAAGGTTTAAAAATATGCAATGGATTTAGCTAATCTGTAGAATTAATCTTTAGCACAGATTAATACATCTGTAGAATGTAATTCCATGGCTGTAGAATCTGTAGCTTTACCTATATATACTGTGTACTGCTAAGGTTCACAGTCTTTGATAGCTACTACTCCACAAATGCTGCAGAAATGTTCTTTGAGAATTTAAAACAAATCACATGAACGAAAGATTTAATTTGAACTGAAAATTCCTAACTCCTGGTGTCCAAAATAAAATCTTCATTCTAAGTTCCTATGACCACATCATTAACCAAAGTGTGAACCCTGATACCATCTAGCACAGAGACTGCTTTCTTCTTTTAAGCTTCTTTAATGTGCAGCATGATCCACTATGCAAAAAAATACTTCAAGACAGCCAATCCGTTCTTGGCAGTCCCAACAAAGCAACAATCTAACAGATTGATTCAAATACAATTTAAATGCACTTCTGGCAGATAAACAATGAAATTCTCTCTCCTCTTCGGGGACTTAGGGTTTGTGTAGAAAAACATAGCGCTATCTAAATTCCATGTATAGTCTGGTAATGTTCTCTATCAGCTGAATTTAAGATCATGTCCCTATGATCTGGAACATACTATTTTCTACACAAGTAGGCTTGTCAATCTAGCTAAACTGACAGCACCCTGATGCATGTCCGTGCACATACATACACACAGAGACACACAAAAAAAAAAAAGCAGGAAGACAGAGGAGGCAGCCGACAAGTCTACATTCATTTAAGGTGCCAGTTCTGTGTTGTTTCTAAGCTCTCATCAGGAACACCAATATCACATGAAGGACATGAGGTAAAGTATTGACATGACTAAAACAGTCAGGACTCAGGCACTGGTAAGACATCCTTGCTCTCTACATCTTAGCAGAAGGTCAGCAAGAAAACCAAATGCTTTTCCTGTCAAATACATTTTTCATGTTTTTTTCAGTGTCATAACATATGGACCTAATAGCTTTTACAAGAGGTTCCATTCATCTGTGGAATCCAACAGATGAACAACACTTTTTCCTCCAACTCACATCAACAGCTTTTTTGGGGTCTGTTGTTCTTTCAGTCCAAGGAAGAAAAGCAATGTTTTCTAAACAATGTCAAGGAATTTTAGGTAAACAAACCACAAAATGCCTGAGGGATGAGAGTTTAGAGTTTATTGTGCCAGCATGAGTCATAAATGGTGTGAAATTATTTCAGAGAAGGTGACGTTGTTCCCAGCTGTGGGATTTTCTTGACAGAAAGGTGAAGGTGCTCTATTACTCAGCTTTGTTTTCCTTCCAAAAAGAACAATCCATCTCTGCAGAAGACTGACTATATGACCTCCTAATTAAGAGTAGTCAATTCTAAAATAGCTTTAATTTCACAGTGACCTTCTTTGACATGCAAAGAGCAGAAACTTTGTGCTATGGAACAGAGGCAAACTCCATATTTCCTACAAATCTTTAAATCCGTAACTCAATTAGCTTTCTGCTTCTCTGTCTGAATGGAACTGGAGACAGTGCATATCTGCAAGGAATTCTAGTACAGTACATACCCTGGGAAAGGAAAAAAAAGAAGACAACAGCCAACATATTCCCTTTGGTCTGCTTGCCAAGTCTGTCCCAAAGCCGAAAACCCCAGATGCAAAACTCTGGTGTTACAAGTTCCCCCACATACCTTTCATGAACTTGTCTGTGCAGGTTTGTCCCAAAAAGGCTTTAGTTTTTCAAACATTTCAGAACCTGTGTCCATACCAAGACATGTATTTGCAATACATTAAACACCCCAGTCCTTTCACTGAGAAAGTGTGAGCTCCATTTTGAGGTCCAGTAAATTATGTTTTTCATCACAAATATTCTTATGATTTGATCCAAACCATCCCTGGAAAGCTTCTCCTTGGTGAAAGGAGAAAAACATTCCCATGAAAAATTATTTCCTCCTAGAACATACATGGGAACTCTGCAGCACACAAAATTACATCAGTAAAGAAGGATGAAAGGCAAGAATGAAGGAGACCATTTTAGCAGAATTTAAAAAAAACAAGACTGAAGCCTAACTTGCACTTTTTATATCAGCCAAAGACCAGCCGGAAAATCTGCATTTCTCCATCACTAAAGACCTTAACATTTTCTTTCCTGTATAATTCCAAATTTCTGAAGTTTATTGAAAAGTTTTACAAGTACTGGGTGGGTGAATATTTTCACTTACTTTCCAAAATACCCAGGAGGAAAACAAACTATACCCCAAAATCAGTACATAAGACTAATACAGGTTTACAAATATAGAACCCATGGAAAAAATAAGTATGTAAATAACATTTTCAAAGTGAAAACAGAGGAAGAATATAGAATCCATGGAAAAAATAAGTATGTAAATAACATTTTCAAAGTGAAAGCAGAGGAAGAATCAGAAGGAAAACCCGTAACATCTAACTTCAGTGTCTTGCTCTTTGCTGAACAACTCTCCCTCGACTGCCATGAATACAACAAGGCTGGACAAACCTTTTTCTACTGCTTGAGCTTTCCAAAGGATTCCATACCTCCTTCAATCAGCTGGGTGAAGATAAACTGGTCACTCTCAGACTGAGTCACTCTTAGACTGAGTTTTGTGCACAAGCTCAGATTTTTCTGAAGAGATACATGTGACAACCCTGTTACTTTAATTGCATGTAAAACTAAGAGTTAACACTGCCAAAACTTTATACACACTATACAACCAGGAAACTCTTATTCCCTCTTTTCTTCTGAATGCTTGTAAGACATATAAAAGAAACTATAATGCCAACTTTCTTTTTCAGAGGTCTGAGAATAAATCTAATACAAAAAAATTACAAAGATGATCAGAATTATTTTCTAAAATAGTGTCTATAAAATCCACATGTTCCTAAGATTTTGGCACTGAATTCTTTTTGTATTGTATATTTTTATTTGTAATTTGAAGATTTTAATTCTAAAGTTTTATGAAAAAGTTGCTCAGAAGAATAACTGCCTACTGAACAGCCATAGATATTAAACAACAAAAGAATTTTCTTTCATGTAACATTTTTAACCTATCCAGGAGTACTCTTCAAAAGTGCATGTAAGGAATCAATGTCAAAGTCATACTATTCTTAAATATAAATAATAACTTTCCATTAATCTATTTTGTATTCTTATGAGCTAAATAGTTTTTAGAAAGCTGCTATTACTTTCGAACGTCAAAACTGGAGCTGCTCAAATGATTTCTTTTGGCTGGATCAGAAAATATAGCTACACTCTGTGTTTAATAATTAAGATTTTCATCTGATTCCACCTACTGGTAGGAAAATTGTTTTCTATAGCCTTGACAATGGTACAAACAAGAAAAAAGCTTTGCCCACAATGTTATTTAAGTAATAGAGAGTAAAAGGGACAATTGCTTTTTTAAACAAGGTATCTAATTTCAAAAGGTCCTAGTAAAGAGCTGAAGGAGTGACATTCCATATTTTTTTAAATTCACAGGCTGTATTGAGGCTTGACTAACTTTAAAGCCTAAACTTGTTTGAAATAAATAGCACTGAAGACTGAAAAAAAAATTTATTTTAAATTATTCTTTTATGCAATCTATTCTATTTAGTGTTTGTACTGTTCTTTACATGAAAAAAATGTTTCTTTTCATCATTTTGCCAAGAGCAACATTTTACTAAGATTTTTAAATGTTTTTAAATACATATATGAAAACAAAGGACATTTTAATCAACAACACAAAGGGAATAAATATTTTATATTAAGATTATTTGCTCAAAATAAAACTTATTTTTATTTATATTCATATAAACATAAGTGTCGTGGCATAAGACTATCCAAGAGAAAATATAATCTCTGTTCAAGCCATATAAGCACAAAAAGCCAGGAAGGCTGGCTCCATGATGAGCAAATTCACCTCAGGAAAAGATTATTTTGTCTGGTCTGTAGAAGAAATTCAGCAAAACACTAAAACTAAACCTTAACCATTTTCTGAGGATTCCCAAGCTGGTAAAGGGATGGATCTCAGAAAACTAAAGTTTGAGATATACTTCACAGACCTAATTGTCCTAAACAAAACATGGGATCTAGGCAAATTGACCTACATGACTTCGCAAAGCCTATGAAAAGACCTGACTCTTCTACTTGGTCCCACAGGATGGAAGAAGACTGATCTCTCTAACTGCACTCCTAAGTTCTAAAAGTGGAGGAAGGCTTCACCACAAATCACCTGAAGGAATCCTTGAGTACCCTTTAAATATCATGAAAACACCCCCTCAACAATCATCAGGAAAATATACCTATACACGTGCCCTTTTTTTATTAATGACCTCTTCTGGGCTCCTCCTTTGGCTGACCATCATTCAACTAAGATGGGAAGAATACTTTTTTTTCCTTTTTTTTTTGAAAAAAACATTTTTTTTGAATATAGACAGAAGTCATTCAAAATTTCAGGGGGAGAAAACAGCAGCATGTGGAAAATGCTTAGAAGTTTATGGGAAAGGATCTTTTTAAAAGAACTTTTGACACCAGTGTTTGTTGAACCCTTTGAAGTGCTGTGGCCTTTCTGGGCTAAATAATAATACAGAACATTTGAGACACAGTAAGACTCATAGCACAAACGAGAGAATTTACTCCCAATATAGCATACATATGTTCCTGCAAGAGTGAAGACCATGTGAAGTATAAACCCGTAAACATTTTAGCAGGATTCTGAGTATGTGTTTCCTGACCAGTGAAACAGTTAAAAGGCAGGTCAGATTGTATATACTACTTCTTCATTACATATTCAACACAAAAAAGTGCCGAAGCAGCTTAGTTCAGAAAGAAGCTCTTATATACCACAGTGCAAATAACATTTTAACTCTAATTTTTGCAAATAAGCTGAACACTTGTTCTACTGTATTTTTAAACATATTTATCTTTGAATGTTGAGAAATTAGTTACAAGAGGAATAAAAACTCCATGAAGTTTGGAGTCACATATAGTAAGTCTGTTGAGGCTACTTTAAGCAAGTTTACTGTCAAGAATAATCTTTTAAAAAATATTTCTAAAGTAGTCAGTTACTTCCAGTAATAAAACAAACCATGAATGCTTCCATGTGCAATTAAATCTCCCTCTTGTTTGTACACCATGACTGAACCAATAAGCCTCCAGACACCTGAATCAGTGTGAATTAGGGAAATCAGGAGCATATGGAAGCATTACTTGTTTTTTCCGCCGTATTTTATTTCAGCTCTTTCCTTGCGCTTTCATTAGCTAGTGGAACAATGACATAACATGGTGATGACAATTCCACTTCACACATGCATTGATTACAATGTATTTGAATAATTTGTTCCTTTTTAGACTATAAGCACAAACTTGCTTCTATTAGATCAAATGTGTAGTAAATCACAGTATGAAAGACATTATGAAGTACTTCTTTCATTATTTTCTAATATGCTAACAGTAAGTTTCAAAAAAATTTATTTTAGATATTTGGTCAGTCTGAAGAAAAAACAAGGGTGCTGTACTATCAGTCTTCCAGTAGATAACAGGATGTTACATTCCTTCATGTCCATAGAAGAGCAAACAATAAAAACTATTCCCCAACATAACAGAAATTCTCTATCAATAGACATTGACTGCTCCACCTGTTATCCCATACTATGTCTATTCCATAAACTGTCCTGAGATGTGTATCATGAACTCACATCCCATGTAGCATTGTGTGCAAAAAAAAATATTTAATAGTGGCCATGCTCTTTACAGTATCTGCCTGATCTAGGCTTTTTAAATAGTCAAGTCACCTCTGCATTCACACCAACTAGCAATCCAACGTTTTTAGAAGCATGGCTTTCTGCAGAAAATGGTATTTAATGAAACCGTGCTCCAAATGGGTGGAAAAATGGAATTCTGACCTGCAGGCAAAGGCACCTGAACGCTACTGTAGGGCATGGGTATACAGGCTCAGAAAGGCTGCCCCAGCCTCATTTGCCATGTCAGCACAGACACAGAGCAACAGCCAATCTGTCTGCAAAGATCATAGCAAACACCTCATAATCTGCAATAAGCAGAGGCTGGAGAAAGGTATTTCTTCTGACTGAAGAAATACCCACCAATGCCAATTAAAAGTGATAATGCAGCACAGAAAATATATCAAGATTTGCAGTAAAACTGTATGAATTATTCTATCCACCAGATGGCAGATACCTCACATTTTACTTCAAATATAGTACAGTTTCAATGACAGGTGCAAAGATCAGATTTTTCCTATTTCTTTTTCTTCTAATGTACAAATTTCAATTATATTTTAGTATTTACACAGTTTTGAAAAATGAAAATACATGTTCTATAACCATGATATGGAAAAATGAGATAATTTCTACAGTTAAAATACACACAGGCCATCTATGAGCTGTTCTGAAACCTTAGCCTTTGCTCTCCTAGCAAGAAGATGCTAACACAGTTCTGTTAGGAAAGTTACACCTGTAAAACTATCCTTGCAGAGATCTGGGTCAGCATAAATATAGTGTAAGGATTCTTATCTAATGAAGTCTTATTGTCAAAAGGGCTGCAGAAAGACAAATATTTCATCATCATGGGTATCATACCACATACACACAGTTACTCCTGATTACACACGTATGTGCATGTATATATACATCCAAACCAGGTCTAAGTGGAAACCAGTGATGACAGTGACGCAGCAGCCCTGTTGATACTTTCAAAGAACGTTTCAGTGGAACTTAAGCCCAAATTTTCAAACTGGACATCTAAAAATCAAACCTGTAAATCCCTAAGACTTCTAACTGTTGATGGTCTGATTATGAGGAACACAGGGCATTCAACATCTTGAAAATCATGGTATTTCTATCCAGTAGACTAATTAGGAAATTTATATGTTCAATTTAAACACACAATTTTGGCTGCAGTTTTTCTGAATAGCACCAAAGTGTGAATTCTAACTTCAGAAAAGTATAATAAGAGTTACTGTATAAACAAAGCCTTCTCAGATCATCTCCCTCTTGTTTGGGACTCAACTCTGACAAATATTTTGAACCTTCATGTCTTCATTGGCTGATGTCAGTCAGACCAATTGCATCTGTCCATGGTATTAGGCTAAGTTAAAAGCACTATGTTGGACAACATGACAGCAGTTGACTGGAGAGTAGCAACTTGCAACAACTAGCAAAATGCAAATAGCCTTTGAATCATAGATGTACAAAGTCTAATGGTCCTAGAGCCATTTGATCCAAGCAAATCCCATGACCAAAGTTGATGCAGGCAGGACACACAAAATATAATTTCTTTTATGCCCTTCATTCTTACCTAAGTCATAGGTCAATAAATGCAGAGGATAACTGCTGGACCACATGTTAATTGAAATACTAATAAGGAGATCCTCTAACTACTGCT
The DNA here is from genome assembly GCA_013397155.1 of Irena cyanogastra. Taxonomy (NCBI): domain Eukaryota; kingdom Metazoa; phylum Chordata; class Aves; order Passeriformes; family Irenidae; genus Irena; species Irena cyanogastra. The sequence goes on along the minus strand of VWZV01012727.1, from coordinate 12,595 downwards.
CATATAGAAGAGAAAATCAGGTAAAGTATTTTGATAAGTACTTCTCTCCTATGCTAGAGAAAAAACTGGCACCAGTGATTTGCCTATAGTGCTTGCTTGCATAAAGAAGTTAAAAACTAGAAAAGTACAAAAACTAAAACTGCAGAATGCTCAGTGGCAACAATACTGCTGTCTTTCCAAAACAGTGTGGTTTCAAATTTCGAGTTAATATTTCATCAATGCTTAATCAATTTTATGAATGTTTCTTAATTTAAAAAAATCACAATGAGGCAAATATTTAGAAGAAAATACAATATGGTTAGATATATTAATAATCTATTCTAGAAAAGCATGCCCCAAACACTTTGTTATCCTACAAAGGTGATCTTGACAAGTCATTAAGAAGTTTTTTCCCCAGCCTTAATGGATCCTAAAGACTTTAATATCTTAACATCTTGTCCTAACAACATGGCAAGGTTTTTATAAAAAATATCTGTAAATCTTGAAACTTTTTTTACAGTCCTGCAGACATGCTGTGCTATCCAGCCCCTGCTCACCTAGCAGCTGCTCCAGGTCCCTGGTACAGCTGTGGGACTTCCTCCCAAGCAGCTGGAACTGACACAGGCACAAAAAGAAGCTCTGTGATGTGATTCAGGACAAGACTAAGAGATAAGTGATACTAATAGGAGGAACAGCACTTCCTTCACCCCATTTAAATGTGAATTGTAAATGGTAGATGTGGAGGGTGTGCAAGGAAGGCCCTGCAGTAACTCCCCAGCTCAGCAAGGTTTCAGTAAACCACAACTTTAGTGGTGTTGGACCCTGGGCTTCAATCTCCTCAGGCCACTCACAGTATTGAAAGTAGTAATAATGCCTGACAAAAAATCATAGCTAAGGCAGCAGCAGTTTAAAGTCTGAAACTGGAAAGTACTCGCATTGAAGATCATAGGGCAGAGGAGATACGGTCATGCCTGGGGTAGAGGCATAAGTTAGAATACAGACTGATGATAAAATGCTTAGGGAGCTTTTAATTGTAATTTCTTTTTTAAAATTTCTTTTAATGTCAGCTTTTTGTTTGTTCTCCAATCATGAAAACAACTTTATCAACAGAACATAAAGCAAATAATGTCATCTTAATCAAAAACTACAAAATTTGATCTAACAAAGTCATGGACTCAGTCATGGGTTTCCAAGCTGTGGTGCATATACTATTAATGACACACAAATGTCAGCTAAGCAACCAAAAACTTCTTCTTGTATGTGCATAAATACTGCTGGTACCGTGGCAATAGTAATATATGAGCAAGGAAAATAGGAAGTTCTGCTCCTTGTCTCTGGGAGAAAGGTGGAAGTCTGCAAGTCTCTGGAAAGCACAGAGACTCAAACTAGCAGCAGTTTTAAATATCTTGATATGCCTCATCTTAGTCTCCTAAGAAACTTCGTTATTTTAAGCTTTCCAAAATTATGTGCCATTCTATTTCATTATTTAATTTCATTTGTTGCCCAGGTAAGAATGTGAAACAAATTTTTATCAAAATTTGAGACTCTTAACTCTTCCTGAAGATCTGTTTTTTATAAACTAACAACCACTTTTTAAAAAGCATGTCAGTTTCATCAAATATTTTCCATAGCAGAAATGTTGAGAAAAAAAACCCTATAAAATATCACCTAATTAAAAACTCAAGAAGGTAGTAAAACTGCCCAACTACTGAGCTTTGCCACACATGCTTGGCCTTGTCACATCAAGCCTTGCCAAAGTGTCTCAATTCACAACAATTTAAAAATCAAATAATGACTGGTAATCTCTCTCCAAATTCTATTAATTTTCTTTATATTTCTATTTGAAAGTACAAACTCTGTACATAACTATCATGACAGCACAAGCACTGGTTTACATATATCTTAGTTCCACAGAAAAACAGCAAATGTCTTAGTGCTGGTTAGGTTTGAAAACGAGATTTTGTCGGTTTTGCTCTCTACATTTTTCAAGTCCCAAAACTCAAAGGACGCTTTGTCAACTATCTCATTTATTTTCCTTCCAAGTTTTTCATAGAACACTGGCTCCTTTTCATCAGTTTTCAGTTAACTACCTTTCACATCCCATTAGCAAGTTTTCCCACTACTGTTAAATCAATTTCCATGTCTTTTACTTAATGAAAAAAAGGGGTTTAAAGTTTTTGTTCTCTTAGATCCACTGAGTCACAACCACATGGGTACGTCCTGTGAATCTGCTTTCATCTTAGCTGTTGTTTTCCTTGTGGTTTTTTGCAGACTAGCGGAATTCAAATTCAGCAAGCGTTAGAGGAATCCACTCATCAATGCCTAATATAAATATTAATTAGCAAATACTTCTTATTTCCTGATGAATACAGCAGAAAAAACCCCTTACAAACGTACAACGCTCTATCATAGTTTGATTTAACTTTGGCCCAAAGTACCAACTCTTTAGGAAAGCAAATTGCAGTCTAAAAGTGTAATAGTACAACCATTTGCATATCATTGCAACGATATACAAATCATATGTAATGTCAGTGATATGCAAACCCCAATGTAAAGTTTGAATGCTGTTTACTAACCTTCACATGAAAAAAAAAATCCCTAAAAAGAATATGGAAAAAAAGAGGACAAAATAAAAGTTTAAACTGAAATATAATAGCTAAAATGGGACAGATGCCGTATGGGAATGTGAGCCCCACAAAGTTGGACTTACATAAGTAGGAATGCCCATTAAGACCACGCAATTGCATAAAGAAGGAATTTCAGCCTTAAGTACTACACTTGGCTGAACGTAGATTGTGAATATTACAAAAAAGTACTATCTAATAGTAGAGAACTAAAGAAAAATATATTAGGAAGTTCTTTCCCTCTATAAAAAACCAAAGAATAAGGGAGACTCCATAAAGACCACCAGTGTAGGAAATAGTAAGCACGTTGAGTGTAAGTTCAAGAATGGCACTAGAAGACAAGATCAGACAACAACTACTTGATAGGCTTGAAGTAAAAACAGCAAAGTTAGTTAGGAGGAATTATTTACAACAAGAATTTTCAAGGGAGAGAGGAAAATGCTTCCCCCTTCCTATCACTGAATTTAATGAGAATTCCCATGGAGACTTCCAAGGTCAGGAAGCTTTAAAAGAGAGAGCAGATCTTGGAGTCAGCCATCAAAAGGAACCTGGGGAGAAGAAACCTGGAAAAGCCATAGAGAAATGAAGAGTGTGCAAGCTGCACTGGTGAAACTTTTTCAGATGGCAATAGCTGGACTATATCCTGAGGTAAATACTGTTAAGGCTGGCATGTGTAGAAGACTGCAGAGCCCTTAAAATGGGAATGGAATAAGGCCTACAAATGGGTAAATAAAATACTTGAGGTATCTTGTCCAGGGAAGCAAATGCATGCTTTGAGGTTCTGGAGCTGGGATCTTCACTACAGACCCAGTTCTTCCTCTGGTACTCACTGATAAGAAACTCAGTGACCTAACAGGTAAGGAATATTTAAAGCCCTCAACCCAGGGGATTGACCATGGGAGAAGACATGCTACCAACTGTCTCTGTGTGCTTTTCTATCGTGCCAGAGGGCGCAGATTAAATAAAACCTGACCACTCAGCTTTCCACAGAAGACTAAAACAGCACAAGGGACAGGTGCGGCTGGATGCCACAGAACAGCTTGCTACTCTAGGAAAAAAAAACTGGGGCAACAGGTGATCCTTCTACAGTCCTACACAGAAATCACTTCAAATCTGAAGAGCGGGAGCAATATTTTCATTATTATCTATATAAACACCTTTTGGGTTAGTAACTAAGTCATTTAAAGGTCCTGAAGACAGACGTCTGAAGCAAGGACAAAACACAGCTGCTCTCTATGTGGATATGGAGTCAGTTCATCACGAGCGAAACAGAAACAAAGTGTACTGAACAAACGAGTCCTAACAGGCAGGTAATATACCAACTATTCCCTGTCCTCCCTGATATACCAGCCCTGCTTTATTCTGAAAATATATATCAAACTCAGTTCTAAAATGCCAAAGTTATTTGTATGACTACAAAAATGAACGTATCATCTATCCAAAGCAGTCCAAAACCTGGGGTGTGGCAAAACAGGACACATATGATGTAATGGTCAGGTAATTATGTAGCTCATATACCAGATAAATCAAAATAGCCACATGCAAACACAAAAACTTGGAACTGCTTGAAAAATTCCATCACGCGCACCCAAATTCCTCACACAAAGCTTTACCCTGGTGTTTCCGATGCTGGATTAATTCTTCTATATGAAGTGAGTTCCTGGTGTAGCAAAAACTCTGTAGTATATGAAATATCTAGTTATAGCAAATAGTTATAGCAAATATCTAGTTATAGCAAATTCATCTCTTGAATTTCAGTATAAAGTCATACTTGTAATGGTGTCCAACATATTCGTTGTACTCTTCCATCATTTTATAAAGGTAATTTAATTCTGAAACAAACCATTGATGCATTTATCTCCTCAGCAGCTGAACCACTGGGAGGAAAAACAGGAAACAGCTGGTCAAAACCAACGTGTGATGAGAAATTTATTCAAAACTAGAAAAAATATGATTCAAAAGCGATCATCCTTTACAAAGGCTAGATTTGCAGTTTTTACAAACCAATTGCAAAGAAACACTGTGCAAGCTAAATTACATATGCAGTGATTCACAAATGCCTGCTAAAGATGAAAGAACTTCCTTGCTCAAATGCATTCAAACTATAATAAACGTCCATTCACAATCTGTTGGTTACGGAAAACAATAAAAAAAAATAAACAAAACCCCTCTGTTTCTGGACTTAGAGAAAATAAGAAAATTAATACACTGCTGTTAAATATGGTTCATGTTACACTTCATGCTCATAGATAACTTCTACCTTTTCTGCAACTCCAACCCTGTTGAGTGACTCAGTGTGAACAGACCAAAGCTTCCTTTATGCTGACAGCAAATCACTACACCTCAATGAAACGTTCACATAGCAAAAGGTCTTGCACTCTTGTAGTCCTCCTTGACTGTATTTTAAGTAAGGTAAGTTTCAAAATGACACATAGGTAAGCCAGAGTACAAGTTACTTTCCTAAAAGGGAAATATTTTGAATGCTCATGAAATAACATGTTTTCCCTTGAAAATACATACATTGATGTGCACAAGGCACCAGTGCAATCCCAAGACTGCAAACAACAGACAGGAAGTCCAATGTTACAGCTCCCATGACAACAGTTACGTGCTTGTATAAAGTAAAAAATCTCACATATGCAAGGGTCAGAACTATAATGGCCTCAAGCATGCTGCAGGATGCTCTAAGTCTGCAAAGTTACTCAAGCTAAACTCCTAATTTAAAACAGGAGATTGAGGACAGTTTGCTCTCAGGAGTATTTTTCTTGATCCAACACAAAATCACATTTAGAACAATTCTCCAGGCCTCGGATACATGCTTATGTTTTTGCTGAAAGACAAACCATTCAGAATTATCATTCAGACTTTTAATCAGCCTAGAAGTAGTTCATAGTTGATTGGTTATATACATTTTTATTAAAAACTTGGTTTTTTCTTTACTCTTACGCTCGTAACTCTAAAATTCCCTAATATTAATATCAATAACTGGTAGGTAAATTTGAAGGTGGATTTCCACCCACTCCCCTTCACTGGAAAATTACAGGATGTGTCTCTTCTGCAGACTACAGTGCAGCACACAGCTACTGAGCTTGCTGAGGATAAAAGGAAATCTAGCCGCAGCATATGGAGAGTGTTTGGGAGAAGTTTATCTTCTCCAAACTCTGAGTGAGCTCACTAACAACTAACTGCCTGTAAGTCTAGAGAACAGATGAGATCATCACTTGTTTGTAAAACAGCTAGGACACAGATTCAAGTCCCGAAGCAGGGATTCCAAGCAATGTGATAACACGAACAGTGAAAAACAGCATAAGCAACTGATGGGGACAGAGGGAAGTTTTATTAATTAAGTTAATGATCCCACCTGAGTTATATTACAATGCATTATACATATTTACATAGGGAATATTTTTAGTTTAAAACTATAGTTTTTAAAGTGCTCAATCTAAGCTTGGCACATGTCTGTGTCTTAAAACATGTGATATAAAACTAGGGTTCACATGAACTCAACAACTTCATTCTGAACATGCTTCTTTTTCTCCCTCCAAGCAACATTATCCCAATAGGAGACTTTAAACAGATTACCATATGACCAGGATTTCACCCATTCTCTAATACTCGAAGGGAATTCCTAAACACTCTAAGAATTATGACTGCTGTAACATGAAACTAGAGCAGCTAATAATACATGCTTTGTTTTGCCCACTATTTACTAATGAAGGTCTAGATCCATTCTGATTGCTTGAAAACAATATTTACAGTGTTGAGAGACTAGCATGAAAGTAACCAGTACATAACAATCACTTTTAATCACCAGAAAAGAAGATTACATTATTTTACTGTGGATTCAAAGTCCAAATGGTAGCAACACTCAACAGGCATTACAGTTACTAGAAAAGCTAAGAGAAAAAAAACCTACTTTCACAAGAGTTCATTAGAATAATCAGAGTCCTGCAACAAGTGCAGGTGCTGATTTCAGGACAAAAATAAACTTACATTGCTTTTGCATGCTCTGTGCTATGACAGCAACCTTCTCTGTAGGTCTCCATCTTCCAGTATTTTCTATATTAAAAGCAAGTCTTCAATCTCAGTTCAAAAATTAATATATCTGCTTACAGTTGAAAATATTACACAAATTTTTACTCTCACACGATTTGCAGGACAATAGAAGCACTGTCTGATACGTGTGTTTTACAGGTAAATAATAGCATATAACCATATCATTGTCTAGTGAAATTATTAGGAGAACAAAAATTTTAAAAAAAGAAAATAAAAAACTGGCTACAAATTCCAGGGCTAAATGTTTGTTTCCAGCACTGTCCCACTTGCAGTGCTCCTGATGAAGGCTGTGTGCTGTCACATTGCCCTGAGTCACACTGGTTCCACTGCTGCCCCAGTGGCATTAGCTTTGCTGGTGTGGGAGCACCCTCAGAGCTCCCCTGTCTATTCATAGTCCAGCTAATACATTCTTGGATGGTATTTAATGGCTGTATTATGTTCAGTTGTTATTTTGACTTTTAGGTTGTCACTAGTCCATATTTTCAAGAAAATTTCATGACCAGAGGGCTCATAACTGTACATTATCCAATCACTTTTCACATACAAAAGAACCAAATAGCCTCATATCTCATGGAGGATGCCTTAGATATTGTGGCAAGTAAAATTTTCCAGTAGACATTTTTCCTCTAAATTGTTCTTGAAATATCATACTGGTAAGGTATATACCTACCAATTACTGTCAAGCCAAGCTTACTTCATTTTAGAAAAATTTTTTAAAATATTCTGAAAGATTGTAGAAAAGGAAGATAAATTAAAATGTATATGAAATCTCATAAATTCATATTTTAGTTATTCACTCACCAACAGAGTGATGTTTATATGGCATAGTTTTTATTAACTTACACCAGAGTAAACAACCCAGCTTTTCAACAGTTCATACAGGTAATGGAGATAACTTAGTTTCAATTGAGAAAGAATTTAGAAAAGTGTCCAACTCTAACACTCTAAAATGAACCCTTTAATGTGCTGCAGGGAGATTTTCTAAACCAGACCATCATGCTTCTTTACAGTTAATGAACAGTCACTAGAAGGAAAGTCAGAAAATGTGGAAAAACTGAAAGCATAATATAATGCTCTTGCCAAGACTCCCACACTATTGGCTCTAAATACCTAAGTGTGGTCACAGCTAAAACTTATTGTTCATAATTTGGCCCAGTGTTGTTAAAGGTATAAGGCAACTGCAAAATAATACAAAGTATTAAGAAATTTAGCTCAAACCCTATCGCATTATGGTAGTAAAATGACTACTACAGACAGAGGGTAAATTTTCTGGTTTTAAAGCTAGCCTTTAAAACTGGAGTAACTCAACCTAAAGCAAATACAAGTATAAAGCTTCATTTTTAAAAGTTCAATTTATTTTTACAGTACTTACTGAAGGGAAAACATAATTTCATGCCTATTTGGCTCTTCTCCTGCTTCCCTGATTTTTTTCCAAATAGCCAATTCTGCTCGTTAACTTTTTTCTTCAAACAAAGAAACGAGAAATACTGAGTCCAGGTAGAATAAAAACCTGCCTGTCCTTACCTACCAACTACTTTACAATAAGTAAATAAACCTTTATATCTAAAAAGCACAATGGCATTTTAACAGGCAAAATACTCCTGCACAGTCAGATAAAAAAATTATTGTTAGAGTGGAGAAACACTCCAACCACTTGGAGATTATTTGCTTTATGCCATTATTTCCTGTAAATTCCTTTCAGCATGCTCGACTAGAAATTTTATTTCAAAATGGAAAGCTGAAAAATCTCAAATCCGCCTGTAGTACACACCATAGCAGCAAAAGTAGCCTTCTGCGTTAAACAGAAGTACAAGTACAGCATTAACTTTAGCCTGAAAAGCAGAGTTACATTTCAGGTATGCAGGGAAAACTGTGAGGGAAGAGAGTAACAGTCCATTTAAAGAATTGTATCTTTTAAAAATGCAAGTAAAAAACTGTGAGAAAAGCACATAATTCTAACAGAAAGATGGAATGACAGCAAACCCAGACCTGAAATTCCTACAGAAACAATTAAAAACAAACCAGAAGTGAAAGTCAGTAATAATTTATTTAGGCTACTTTGCAGGTTGTGAATCTCGCAGAGTTTGGCAGAATAACTTTACTACTACGACTCTTATGTCCAGGTGATTTCATGTGGACACTCCAGAAGCTTTCTGTCTAATAAATCAGATCAGTCATGTGAATGAAACACAGCACATAAACAGGGACTCTTATGCTGCTTATTAATACTAGCACAGAGGGTAATCAGATGCTTTCAAGTTTTTCTTTCATTTCTTAAGAATCAACATGGGCCTCTTCATTATATAAACTGTTTGGAATACATTGGAAAAGTGTATCTTCCAAGATACTACTAGATATAAAAGAGGGTTACACTCCTCATTCTGACAAAATATTGACAATTAAAGGTTACAAGTAACACCTGAGAAAACAACCAAAAATGTTCTTACACACACAAAGCATTACCCTTCCTTTGTTCATAATGTGCTAGCATTTGCAGTAACAAGTTCCTGAATTTGGTTAGTGCAACTGTTGTTGAAACAACCTAAGCAGACATTATTTCCGTGACTGATAGATTATTTCACTATCTGTATTTTCAGAAATGCCACAAAAGCATGCACTGACTAGAACTGCTGATACAGCTCTGGTAGGGAGGAGGGCAGCAGAGGGAGGAAACTGAGCTCTCTCTACAGGTTCAAAATTAAAATCAATGTTTATATTAATTACAAAATATTTACTGTAGTTAAGAATATATTAAGAATTAAAAATCAATTATAAGTAACAAAAATATTAAAATACTATCTATTAAACAGAAAATAACTTGTCCCTAGCTCTATTTTAAAAAATATTATCCAAGATGACTATTTTACAGAGAAAAAAAACCAAAAAACCTGATGCTAACAGATGCTGAACTATTATACCAAATCATTATATGAATTATGAAACACTCCCACAAGATAAATCTATTATAGAATCACTATTCTACATGGGAACAGACATGGGGCAATTAATATCTCCTTTAATTGCTAGCTAATTTCGCATTCAGCATTTTAGCAGTGCCTCAGCAAATATGAAGAATGTCAGGTATATCAGAGTGCTAACTTCTATCTGAGCAGAGTTGATCAAGGCAGCAGAGTTCTTGCTTCTTAAAGCTCAAACTACTGGCACCAGGAATGTAATGACACAGCAAAGATAGTACTGACGCCTACAAAATAAGCTTAGCTAAAGAATTTAGCTATTATGCACTGCAGTTATGTTGTTGCAGCTGCCATCTGCAGATCTTGAGGTCACTTACATAGCTTGAGAGAATCACTCTGCGAAAGTCTAGTGAGCTGCCCAGATTTCCTCTCTTAGTCAATGGTGGACAGGTTTACTTTTGTCCCATTACTTTACCACCATGGCAAACGCACCATCACATCAACCAAAAACAAAGCGTATTTTAGCTCTATGAACCTTACATCTCACAGATCCCAGAAACTCTGACTCTGGGAATTAGTGAGATTGCTAACACAGTGCAGCTGAGCTGAACACAAGCAGTGGATACCTGCTCAAGCAAAGCCAACACCAGCACCTCCACTCTCATGATCTATTTCTATGGCAAATTCTTTGCACTTGTGACTTCCTTAACACCTACTACTGTGAGAGGCTTGCACTGTTCCAACACAGACAAGCAAATGTCTCCTGAACAGATACAACAGCCATGTTACACACACCCACCTGGTAAGAGTAAACACTGCACTGTATTCAGCCACAAAAACTAAGTGCAAAATTAGAAAAAATATTCAAGATAAAGCTTCTGTCTTCATACAACACATACATTATATCCAGGAGTCTAAACCTGCATATGAAATACCTATCAACAGTAATAATATGCTACACGAAGAAAAATGTAACATTGTGTATTTTTTATATAGTGCAAATCCTTAGTCCTACCTCTCTATGTAGAGCAAGAAAAAAGAAAAAATCACTTAACAAAACGACAGTTCAGTGCCTTTCCTTTATTAGTGCTAGAATTTTTATGTAAGGGATATGCACAAATGAGACCCATATTTTCCTTCTTTAAAACATAAAGGTCTCTATTGTTCCATGTTACACCAGTACTGCTAAGAAAACTTAATTTCTCCAACTTTTTTTTTTCCTCTTGAAGAACAGAACTACTGTTCACTTAGCTGTTCCAAACAGAATGCATGCTCAAAGGGTGAGATAAGGGGAAAGAAAGAACAAATTACCACATTCATTTACTACTTTTTCCGTCTTCCTTTGATTATTAGCATGAAAGATTCCTACAAATGCTCATAATTCATTAAATTATTTTAACCCAGTGCATATGTTCAATAGGTCCATATATTTGTCACATCCATTAAGTTAATTTCTATGTTTGTGTAAATCCATCTATAATGCTAATAATATAAGCCATAAACACATACAAATATTATTGCAGTAACAATATTTGACACTAAAATAACAAGAAAACAATGCTAAGAGAACTTGATGCATGTTATACACAAAGAGATTATATACAGAGGTTGATAAGAAAAACAGTTTTAGTGTCCATTTGGATGAAGAAAGACGTAGAAACGTGTTTTTAAGCTTTTTCTGACCATGTGTCATGCTCAGAAAACTGAGGAAAACATTCTGGGCATTGTAGTTATGCAAAGTGCTTTACAGTGCCTGTTTATATTTTGCTGACTTGCAGACAGAACTTTTTCTATTTAAATAATTATTCAGTGAATACTTATTACTTTTGTTTCTGATTCATATATACAGACTACAATAAAAAATCTTCAAATTAAAGCTCTCCCACCCCAAAATGCTGCAGGTTCAGTATTATACAGAGGTGGTGGAAAGGGGTTAAACCAGCAGGCAGGCACGATAAAAGCTAAGAAACTCATGTCAAATTGGAAATGTCCAATGAAGAAATATAAACACATCCTTCAGCTATCTCAGCTACAAAACACTGTCCCGTCTCTCCCCATAAAACCTATGATACTTATAATGATACTTAAATGTACCATGTTAAGTAAATCCACAGAATTATATTCACCCCTTTGTGGGAGAATGATCATGCACTCTTCACTGCATCTGCTGTCCATGTTTGTACTTACACTGACCCGTGTAGTAGATTTCACAATAATCAACAGTACCACAAAGCTCTGCAACCTGGTAAAAAACCTGACATACACACCTTTATAGAACTCTTAACAATTAACTATTTAAATGGAAAAATACTAATTTCTAGAAAGACATGAGGATATTACAGGAGAGCACAACTGTCATGGAGTCACAGAGTCCCCTAATCACTGACAAAAATTTCATATTTGTTTGATCAATTTTACCGTAGGATTCTGGGATCTTACATGAATGTAAATTATAGATGATTCTATGATTCCATATATGTAAGTAAGTTTTCCTCCATTTCAGTCCTACTGAAAGTTGTTGAAGACTCTGAGCAATAAGTGCTAGAAATTTCTTTGAGAAGAAGAGATTTCCATTTATTAAGGACCAATTTGTAAGTATAACTTATATGTCTACACACTCCTTCACCTTGATTATTTTCTCCTCCCTCAAGCTTATTCATGCATTCTAACAAAGAAAAACTACAGCTCCTTTTTTTTGCTAAGCTCAGTAATCAGTGGTCAAAATCTTTTGCAGATCAACAACTATTTAATTTCTACCAGCACAGAAAATCTTTTACTACTTAAAATAATATATTAAGAATGTGCTATGTGATTTCTACAATAATAATTTCAGCATCCATGATTTCATTCTCAACTTAAAATTTCTTGCATTATGTAACTTCAGAGAACACAAATCAGGGCAGGATCAGCACATTAATGTATATTATTCAAGTATTACTTGTTTTATTATTGTAAAATAGGTGTAGAAGACCTAGAAAGAAATACCTGTAACTTGGGGAAATACTATGCTTTCTTTTCCTG